>VXAL01007652.1:77415-98254 GCA_013399475.1 Chauna torquata | reverse complement strand
AAAGTACGTCGTGTAGATGCTCATGTATCCAAGAGCTGGGCCACTGTGGAACATCAAAACATCCAACAGGTGGATCAGGCTGCTAGGATTGAAGTGGCCCAGGTGGACCTGGACTGGCAACATAAGGGTGAACTATTTATAGCTCGGTGGGCCCATGACACCTCAGGCCATCAAGGAAGAGATGTAACATATAGATGGGCTCGTGACCGAGGGGTAGACTTGACCATGGACTCTATTGCACAGGTTATCCATGAATGTGAAACGTGCTGCAATTAAGCAAGCCAAGTGTTTAAAGCCTCTCTGGTACGGAGGATAATGACTGAAATATAAATAGGGGGAGGCCTGGCAGATTGATTATATCACACTCCCACAAACCCACCACGGCAAGCGCCATGTGCTTACAGTGGTGGAAGCAACCACCAGATGGCTGGAAACATATCCCGTGCCCCATGCCACTTCCCAGAACGCTATCGTGGGCCTTAAAAAGCAAGTCTTATGGCAACATGGCACTCCAGAAAGAATTGAGTCAGCCAACAGGACTCATTTCTGAAAGAACCTCATAGACACCGGGGCCAAAGAGCATGATATTGAATGGGTATATGTTGTGGTTTAACCCAGCAGGTCGCTAAGCACCACACAGCTCATTCCCAACCCCCAAAGCCCAGTGTGGGATGGGGAAGAAAATTTGAAGGAAAAAAAAAAAAAAAAGTTGTGGGTTGATACAAGGAGAGTTCAACAGGATAGAAACANCCAATTTGGGTCAGCTGTCCTGGCTGTGTCCCCTCCCAGCTTCTTGTGCACCCCCAGCCTCCTCACTGGCAGGGCAGTATGAGAAGCTGAAAAATCCTTGGCTTTGTGTAAATACTGCCCTGAGACAACTAAAACATCGGTGTGTTATCAGCATTATTATTCTCCTAATTCCAAAACATGGTACATACCAGCCACTGTGAAGAAAATTAACTCTCTCCCAGCCAAAACTGGGACAGTCTATCACATCCTCTGTGATGCACCAGCCTCGGGGAAAATTGAACAATACAATGGACTACACTGAGAGCAATGAGTGCTGGGACATTTGGACATTGGGATACACATTTAGCAAAGGCCACCTGGTTAGTCAACACTAGTGGATCTACCAACCGAGCTGGACCTCCACAGTCAAAAATCTTATGTGCAAAGTCCCTATATCAACAGTATTACAGTAAGAATCACCCAGACTGAGATTTATCTCAGCCCATGAGTTTTTACCTTTTTTTTTTTTTTTTCTGCTTTTTTTTCACACCCCCCTGGGGGGGCTGGGTTTGGGAGTGAGCAAGTGGCTGTGTGGTTCTTAGCTTCCTGCCAGGTTAAAGCACAACAACTGGCAACAATTATTATGTTCTGTTGTTTTTTGGTTTTCATCTTCCAGTTCTGTTTCACTTTTTAATTTTACTACAGTTATCAGAAGCAGAAATACTTCCTAAAGCATTGGCTAGAAAATGAACCTGCACTTACATAGAACTTTATATCTGAAATGAGACAAAAAGTACTGTGGAAAAGAAAATAAAAAATAAAGTTATATGACGTGAAATTTTCAGTCACTTGAGTTCTCAGATATGGAAAAGTTGGGAGAAACTCCAAGAAAATGATTATTTGATTGCATATGTTGGAGATATTGCTGAAAATTTCTCCTCAAAAGTGGGAAAGTAATTATAGAAGTAGTATCAGAAGTTCAAAAAATTATTTAGTGTCCTGTTCAACAGCGAAATACAATTATGGAATTATAGTTATTCCACCCCAGAAGAAAATAGTATAAAATAGGTGATTTGCAGAATCGTGGCTCTTGTGATGTTCCCCCTTTGCCCTCAAGCCATACAAATTTGTACCATATATTTCAGAAAGCCTGTTTTTTCATCTAAGCCTACATCTTCAACCAGGGGAGCTCATTGCACAGCCTAACCATTTGTTGTCAGGATTCCTGCTTTCCAGACATGCATTCCTTTATTGATAATCTTGCTAAGCAAACTAGCAAGTAGTGGAAGGTCGTGTTTCACTGTGTAAAGGTAGGATAGCCTAATTCTTTGTTAAACAAGTAGTGTCTTTCACTGCAGTAAACAGGAATTCAGCATTCCACCATTAGGAAAACAGGCAAGAAATATTGTTATATTATCGGAAAATAGAAATCTGTACTGCAAGCTTGACATGGTGAAAGAGTTTTATTAAACATATAAACAAACTAATGGAACATAAATCCTACAGTGATAAAAGGTATTCTGTTAGGGGCTCTACCTAATTTAACATCTGTTGCTATCTGTACCAGCTATTGTAAAAGAGAGATCTGAGACCTTGAGTCAGCTGTTGTCTAGGAAAGGAAGACAAATTCAAAGGTACTCAATATATCTGCAGTTTGTCCCTTGATGACAAGCCTTAGAAAAGACATTTCCTCTCTTCCCAGAGTACTGGAGAAAGCCTTTTAGGTTCCCAGGAGCTAAAGATAATAGTGCTTAAGCTTGTAAGAGAAAAACACTTAAAATTTATTTTCTTCTCTGCTAAATTTTTCTTTCATTTCTTCAGTAATTATTTAAAGAGAGAGAATAATTTGCTTTGATAATAACTGTTTTCAGATTAACTGTCTGATTTATCCAATTGTATCAGTAAATAGAGATAATTTATATTATATATATGTATGTATCTACTAAGCTGTAAGTTAAGTAAGTTTTAAATTTAAGTTCTTTTAGCAAGGCAGGTTCACAGTAGCTGAATTTTGTTTTAACTTAATAACATCACTGCCATAAATATAGGCTTTTACTGGAGATGAAGAAAATGTGCTGATTAACCTTTCCTTAAAATGAAATCTACATTTATGAAGGCATTAGTGTTGTTACGTTACACAGATCCACCAGGGAGAGCAAGAGCTAAAAAAATTGAAAACTGCAGTGCAACTCTTAATTTCAGACCATACCTGTAGCTATGTGATTAGTTGTAAAGAAACTTTAAGTACATTGGTCATCTGAGATTCGTTTGTGCATAAAGTTTTTTAACAAATCAGTGAAATATGCCTTCTCTTCTCCAGGTTCAACAGTCCCAGCTCTCAGTTTTTCCTCGTAGGAGAGATGCTCCAGTCCCTTATTCATCTTCATGGCCCTTCCTTGGACTCTCTCCAGCGTATCCCATATCTCTTTTGTACTGGGGGTGAGAGAGTGGGCAGAACTGGACACAGTACTCCAGATGTGGCTCACCAGTGCTGAATAAAAGGGACGGATCACCTCCCTTGACCTGCCGGCAATACTTTGCCTAATGAAGCCCAGGGTACTGTTAGCCTTCTTTGCAGCAGGCTCACATTGCTGTTTCATGTTCAACTTCATGCCCAATAGGAACCCCAGGTCCTTTTATGCAAAGCTGCTTTCCAGTTGGGTGGCCCACAGCTTATATTTGTGCTTGGGGTTATTTCTTTCCAGGCGTGGGACTTTACTCTTTCCTCTGCCAAACTGTCAGATGTTAAACAGGATCATACCTACTACCCCATGGGGTACATAGCTAGTTTCTGGCCTCCAGCTAGACTTCATACCACTGCTCACCACCCTCTGTGCTGTCATTCAGCCAGTTTTCAATTCATCTCACTGCCTGCTAATCCAGACTACACTTTATTAGCTTCTCTATGAGGATCTTATGAGAGACAGTGTTGAAGGCCTTTCTGAAATCCAGGAAGGCAACATCCTCTGTTCTCCCCTAATCTACTATGCCAGTTGTTTAACTTCAGATACTTATCAAGTTCATCAAGCACTTTTCCCCCTTGATGAATACATGCTGACTACTGCTGATGATTTCCCTGTCTTTCATGTGCCTGGAAATGGATTAGCTTCTCCACTACATTCCCAGGGCTCAAGGTGGGGCTGACCAGCCTGTAGTTCCCCAGGTCCTCCTTCTTGTCCTTCTTGAAGATAGGAGTGACATTTCCTTTCCTCCAGTCTTCAGGCACTTCTCCCAGTCACCATGATCAACCAATGGTTATCAAGAGTGGCCTTGCAATCACATCCAATCACATCTGCTGGCTCCTTCAGCACTCTTGGGTGCATCTGCTGTGGTTTTACCCTGCTAAGCAGCCAAACTCCACCACAACTGCTCTCTTACTCCCCCTCCTCAAAGGAAGGGGAGGGGAAAATATGATGGACAAGGGCTCAAGGGTTGAGATAAGGACAAGAAGGTTGCTCACCAATTACTGTCACAGGCAGAACAGACTCAACATAGGGAGACTAATATAATTTATTGCCTGTCACTAGCAAATTAGAGCAGTGAGAAACTCAAAGCAAACTAAAAACACCTTCTCCTCCCTGCCCCTCATCCACCCTCTTCTACCTCCTCCCCCCGAGCAGCACAGGGGAATGGGGAATGGGGACTGCGGTCAGTCCATATTACTTCATCTCTGCCGCTCCTTCATGGTCACTCTCATTATGTCCTTTGTAGTGAACCATTACAACTGTTCCTGTGAGTATCAAAGCACAACCAAAAAAAAAAAAAAAAAAAAAAAGAAGGATTTCTAAGGTCTGCAGGTTGGATTTGGAATTAAAAACTTTTGATTTCAGCGCTTTGCAAAAGAAAATTCAATTGCATTCCTATTAGCTGTGTTCATTGACTTACCTCTTCTTAGAAGACTACTATAACTGAGTTATTTTACAACTCTGAGTACTTGAAAACAGACTAAACTTGGACTACCAGCTGCTAGATTAACAGCACAGACTTAGATTCTTATAACCACAGTTGTTACATTCGAAGTATCTTCAAAGTTCATTTTCTGTAAATACGAAAAACTTAAGTCAAGGAAGAACAAAAGAAAATATGAAGATAAAGCTTCTTTTTGAGCTTGTTTTTTCAACCTGCAGTTGCAAGCAAAGTGACATTCATGATGTGAGATTTTTTTTTTCTCCAACACATTGAAAAGGAGGTGAAGTAGGAGTGTATGACCTTTTACTTTGCCTTGTAGAGGCCTTTTTCACCTTGTTTTGCTAACGGCTAGTGGGTTTTTGTCTTCTAGTGCTCATCTCCTTTTCATGCTGTTCTTCAATCTTTGGTAAGACAGCCAGAATTTTCAAAACAGAAGACTTTTCTGCTCTTCAACTGAAATTTTTGGAATTGGTACTGATTGAATATGCTGTGTGGTGGGCAAAATCTCTCCATCATTTAAAATCATGTGTGAGTTTCTGTGGAGGGTCTAAACCAAGCCATAGACTGAGCAAATCTTCACCTTAATATCTGTGTAAGTATATGCAACAACTGTACAAGAGCCTTCTTTTAATTTAGGTAAGTCATCCGAGCAGACCAATGTTTTGGTCTCTCTTGCTCTCCTCTATGCTTCATATCATTTCCCTAATTTGTGCAGCAAATAACTTATATTGCACTATGAAAAAGAAACTCAGTAGAAACTCAGTTTGCTTCATCCAGCAATTTTCTTTAAAATACTGTGTTTTAAGTGAAACCATGGTGAGAATATTATTTCTGTATTTATTTTTACATCAGGCATTATGGGTAAGAATATGTCTCTTTATTTAAAACCTACCTGTCAATTGTCCCCCATTGTGAAGGATGTCCCTTATTTTAGACTCACACCTGATGTTATGCTAAATTTATTCTTTTAAATTGCTTATTCTAGAAATGCTGAATCAGTAAATTGAAGTGATTCAAAATGTTATGCTGAGTCTGCGTAGGGAACAATAAGGACCGTGACAGTGGGCCTTGGAGCTGGAATCACATTCACTGCCAATCCTCTTCCTTATTTAGCTGAATAAACTGAATAAAAAACAAAGAAATTTTCCCACTGAAGGCATGTAGAGGGAAAAATGTTTTGAGCTTTGTTTTATTGTTGTTGTTGTTGTTTATTTGTTTTTGCTTTTTTGTTTTGCTTTGGTTTTGGTTTGTTTGTTTATTTTCAGTGAAGAGTAAGGAGAAGAGAATGAGAAGTTAAAACCACTGCCTTTAATATTACAATTAAATACTTGATTGCACACTGTGATCCATTGTCTCTCATCTTCCTTGTGTCTTGACCTTGGAAAAAACAAAACAACACAAAACAAAACCTTGAGACTCTATATGAGTTAATTTTGAAGAGATTCTAAGTGCTCCTCCTAAGTAAACTCACACGTAATTTTATTATTGTTTTCTTCTTTGAGAAATGAATTCAAGGCTGACCAGATGATCATATGGCTAACAAAAGCACTCAGAAACCATGTGTTATAATTTTAAAGTCACAAATTTCCTTTAGAAAGAATTTAATTAACAATAAGTTTAAGGATGCAAAATTCAGTCCCTCACTACTGCATTTCTGAACTATACATTTTGAAATATGTAATTTTTTGATTGGATAAAAGTTTTTAAGCATGAATGGAAAATAAAATTTAACAAGTTGCATTTATAGAAATATATTAAGGTTAATTGTAAATAAAGAGTGCTGAACAAAAAGAAATAAAACCAGAAACTTAATGTATATATTTACTATAAATAAAGACTAAGAGTCTATGTCAATGTTAAGAAACTGAAAAGACAATAGTAACGAAAATACTTTGTATGAAGCCCACAATGTATTTGCTATTTTGATTTTTTTTTTCCATTTTGTTTAAGATGCAGGTGTAATATCATTGCAGTATCTGATACCTGTAGCAGCTTGACCATTTTTTATACCAGCAGTAAGATTAATGTGGTTTCTTAATAGCCTAATTAGGTATAAATTTGGTTTCTCAGGTGTCTGAAAAGTCCTTGAGGCTTCTGAAAAAGAAAGGCTTATTCTTTCTGGAAAATGAACTAGAAAATATCCATTTTCTATTTAAAAAATTTTTTTTTTACCTAAGAAAGAACAAAAGTAAGAATAGAAAAAAAAATTTTTGGACATTTTTCTTTCTGTGGAGTATTTAAGATGCTCCGTTCATTCATAAAACATCTTTTCTGGAAATTTTTCCACCTTACTTGTAAGGAGTCAACTATGCAGTATACAAGGGCTAATATTTTTAATATGCAATATCCATCAGTGTATGCTTCTAGTTATTTTTATGGCTAACCAGTCATTCTCTGTGACAGAGCATGTTTTATTGTCCAGAAAATTCAAAAGCAACACTAAGTTTATACAAAGCAAGTAACATGTCACGAACCAAAGTATGAGAATTGGTAAGTAAAGATTGTCTTCATTTCCCAGAAGAAGAAAAATTGTCTAATGGGAAACATAAGCTGTCTCATAGTAACATATGCAAAATTCTTTCACAGAATGATCTCTTATTTTCTGGAATCTGCTTACCAAACAGGATGTGTAAAGAATTAATTGCAATGAATAGGGTGTTTTATGTCCACTTTTTTTTTTTCTTTTTTTTTTTTTAGTAAAGTCCAGGTGACATATGCCTTATTTAATTTTACATTATGATGAGTATGAGTATTTTCAGAACTGAAGAAAATAAAAGCTTTTTTTCCCTCTTTCAATTTCTCTGCAAGTGCACATCAGGCTGTTCTTCGCTTCTGTGTTCAGTCCTGCTCAGAATCCACAAAAGGATTTTTTAGAACTGTCTACCATATAAGGCAATTACTTATGCCCTACAAAATGCCTTCACATTTTTTTTCATTCTTTTCTCTTCCGTCCCTACAGGAAGGTCTTCCTTTCATAGGAGATTTATAGATCTTTTGTGGTCTTTCTGTACTTTGCAGCAGGAAAAACTAAAACTTCCAGTTTGCTTCAGCTTTTTCCTCATGTCTTCAAGTAAGTTCTCCGTTCTGCTCTGATTTTGGATCCTTCTAAATTGTCTTGATGTTGTTTATCGTTATTACATTTGAAAGAGTAGGTGTTAGGAAACAGGAAGTCATGTCTTCAATACCCTGTACTCCTTACTATTTTATGATTATTAGTGCTTGTTTCTTGTTTCTTCCCTGTTCCATTTTCCCCATGACATTATTTCCATTAATTGTCTATCCATTATGTATGACTTCTGAACAGAGTTCCCAGTCCACCTTCCTTGTTGTACTACACTTTTAATCTTGAGCTCTATACCTACAGTATGAACATATTTATCCCTCTTCTCATTCCTCCTTCCACTGTAAACATGCCATAATTTTTCATAGAATTACAGAATGGTTTGAGTTGGAAGGGACCTTTAAAATCATCTATTCCAACCCCCCTGCCACAGGCAGGGACATCTTTCACTTGATCTGACTGCCTAAAGCCCCATCCAATCTGACCTTGAACACTTTCAGGGAGGGAGCATCCACAACTTCTCCGGGCAACCTTAACCTCACCACCATCATAGTGAAGAATTTCTTCCTAATATCTAGTCTAAACCTATTCTCTTTCAGTTTAAACCATTATCCCTTGTCCTATCACTACAATCTCTGACAAAGAGTCCCTCTGCATCTTTCCTGTAGGTCCCCTCTAAGTGCTGGAAGGCTGCTATGAGGTGTCCCCAGAGACTTCTCTTCTCTAGGTTAATAAACCCCAGCTCTCTCAGCCTGTCTTCATAGGAGAGATGCTCCAGCCTTCTGATCATCTTTGTGATGATGATCACCTCCAGTCCCGCTCTAACAGGTCCATGCTTTTCTTCTTCTGGGGGGCTCCAGAGCTGAACGGAGCACTCCAGGTGGGGTCTCACAAGGGCAGAGCAGGGGGGGACGATCACTTCCCTTGACCTGCTAGCTATACTTCTTTTGATGCAGCCCAGGACATGGCTGTCTTTCTGGGCTGCAAGTGTACACCACTGGCTCCTGTCCGTTTTTTCATCCACCATCCCCAAGTCATTCTTTAAGGGGCTCCTCTCAATCCATTCTTCTTCTAGTCTGTACTGATGTTCGGAATTGCCCTGACCCAGGTGCAGGACCTTGCAGTTGGCACTTGGCCTTCATGAGGTTCATGTCAGCCCACTTTTCACTATCCAGGCCCTTCTGGGTTGCATCCCTTCTTTCTGTTGTATCAACTGCACTGCTCAGCTTGGTGTCATCCGCTTACTTGCTGAGGGTGTATTTGATCCCACTGTCCATGCTGTTAATAAAGGTATTAAAGAGTCCCAGTCCCAGTACAGACCCTTGAGGGACATCACTTATAACTAATCTCCACCTGTATATTGAGCTGTTGGCTGCAACTCTTTAAATTTGTCCAACCAGCCAACTCCTTATCCACCAAACAGTCCATCTATGAAATCCATATCTCTTCAATTTAAAGATAAGGATGCTGTGTTCACAACCCTTTCAGTGAAGAAATTTTTCCTCGTATCCAACCTAAACCTCCCCTAACTCAACTTGAGGCCATTTCCTCTTGTCTTATAGCTTGTTGCCTGGGAATAGACTGACCCCACCTCGCTACAGCCTCCTTTGAGGTAGTTGTATGAAGTGATAAGGTCTCCCCTGAGCCTCCTTTTCTCCAGGCTAAGCAACCCCAGCTCCCTCAGCCACTTCTCATAAGGCTTGTTCTCCAGACCCTTCACCAGCTTCATTGTCTTTCTTTGGACATGCTCCAGCACCTTGATGTCCTTCTTATAGTGAGGGTCCCAAAACTCAACACAGTATTTGAGGTGCAGCCTCACCAGAGCTGAGTACAGGAGGACAATCACTTCCCCAGTCCTGCTGGCCACACTATTTCTGGTACAAGCCAGGGTGCTGTTGGTCTTCTTGGCCACCTGAGCACACTGCTGGCTCATATTCAGCTATCAACCAACACCCCCAGGTCCCTTTCCACCGGGCAGCTTTCCAGCCACTCTTCCCCCAGCCTATAGTGTTGCATGGGGTTGTTGTGCCCTAAGTGCAGCACCCGGCACTTAGCTTTGTTGAACCTCATACAATTGGCCTCAGCTCATCGGTCCAGCCTATCCAGATCTCTCTGTAGAGCCTTGCTACCCTCAAGGAGATTAACACTCCTGCCTAACTTGGTGTCATCTACAGACTTGCTGAGGGTGCACTCAATCTCCTTGTCCAGATTATTGATAAAGATATTGAAGAGAACTGGCCCCAGTACTGAGCCCTGGGGAACACCACTTTTGACCGGCTTCCAACTGGATTTAACTCCATTCACCACAACTCTTTGGGCACATCCACTCAGCCAGTTTTTAAGCCAACAAAGTGTACACCAGCTACGTTATGTAGCATTTCTCTCATAATAGTAATAACAAATGGTGTTTACAGATGTTTTAAACTGTCAGTATAACTCTGTGCTTGAGTGAAATTAACAGGACGTTTTCTGCTGGGATCTAGATCAATAAAAAATATCCATGAAAATCCTTCCCCAAACCTAGGTGTACTACAATACCTCCTTTTTTTAACCACACGGTAGGAGCTACATCCAAGACTTGTAAAAACTTTTCAAAATTCTAAACCTTCCTGGTGCAGTGTATCACATTAGCACAAAAAAGCATAGTTTTTTAAGTGGACAAAAATAGTAAAATATGAAATTACACAGGGAAAAACCTTGAATGTTTATTACTTTAACCAGAAAATTCTTTCAACAGAATCATAGAAAGTTAAATATTGCTTTTTATCA
Organism: Chauna torquata; assembly: GCA_013399475.1. NCBI lineage: Eukaryota > Metazoa > Chordata > Aves > Anseriformes > Anhimidae > Chauna > Chauna torquata. Next base: position 87,786 of record VXAL01007652.1, on the reverse strand, counting down.
TTAAAATGATTTGTCTTTTGTGGATTATCATCATAACCCAAATAGTTTTCAACCTGGTAAACTGAGCACTGCTGTCTACATCTTTAACATAAGAAACTTACAGCCTTGCTATCATAAGTCTTAACTTCCTGTGAAATGTCATCTAAAAGGGCTCAAATGAGCATGCAGTGTACATGCAAAATGTGAACCATAAACAAAAGAAACTTTATTGGATTCAGTCTGGGCAAATATTACCATTTTATGAGTGCAAATTACTATTTTTGTCAAGTAGGATTGCCTTTGCATGATTATTCAGGGGTATAGCAATCATGACATATTATGTATCGTTTTTATACAATTTCTCTACATTTAGAATTTCTTATATGTTTTATATTTGATCTTCATAGAATTTGTCCCAAACTGCCACAGATGTGGAAAATTGCCAATGTAAGTCTCATGAAAAATTGAAGAAGTTTCTATTTTCATGCAAAGCTGAAGATTTTTATATGTTTGTTTCAATTAAATGTGAAATGACTCCACATAAGAATGTACTTACTTTTGCAAGAACTTTGCAGATTTTATCTTTAGTTCTGGTTTCTGTATATGAGATTTAAAATAATCTTACTTTTTATCTTCCATATAATTGGACAGCATAAACAGCTTTCAACTTTGCGATCTTATAGAAGTATGTATTTTTCTATACCCCATGCTCTGATGGCAGTGTCAACAAATTGTTCACAGAGATGCAAGCATTGATCTGTATATTCTTATACACTCTCTTAATAAAGCTATCATGTTTTTTCAAATGCAAACACTTCGATCAGAATCCATCATTATATTTTGCCATTATTCAGAAGGATTGTTCTGCTGATGCAATATCATAAGTTGTATATATATCACTACACCTGATATGTATACTGACACGTATACAAGCTCTTTTGACACACAGCAAGTGTAGTTCCACTTCACTCACTCTGATACAGACTCTAAGTTAAAATATATCGCTATCATATCAAATAGCCTATTAATAGTGAATGCGGGCCACAAGAGGAACTGTAAAGACCAAAGGAACCAAAGGCCAGATATTTCAAAACATTGACCAAGAACATTCTTAGAGCTTGCCATCATAGTATGTGATGTTATAAGGCTCATGTATGTTAAGTTACAAAGCGTAAGTCAAGTATGCCTTTCTCAAGAGATAAAGGTCCTTCGGCACCATGGAGTTTCTAGGTTTCTTTCTTCCAAATATTGAGCAAAGCTCAGGTTTGTTTTTTGTTTGTTTAAACCTGTTGTGAATCGACCTGCTTTTTCAAAAGCTACCTGTATGTTAAAGAAAAATTACTTATGGAAAGGGAAGATAGAGATCCAGTTCCTTTCTGTGTGTGAGTAGATTAAAAACTGTATTTCAATTTTCCACTTAAGTGCCCTAACCATTCTGTAAACTACTAAATCTATTAAGATTGTTCCACTTTGCAGAATATAATTCAAGAATCATTGGGTCATGCAAGGAAAATATAGAAAGGAGCACAGTTTTGAAGATTTAGAAGTTATAGACCTTGTAAAGCTGGGGAGAATCCTAACTTCAAGTGACAACTCATAGGATAATTTCTATGTTTTAACCAGTGGAATTTGCATGTAAAACCCATGATTTTTGCTACACGTTCATGTTAACTATTCTAATCCCATTAGCTACAGTAGAACTGACAGTTACCTTAAGCATCCTATCATCTAAAGTATCTTCATGGCAACTGCTGAATATCCTCAAAGAGAAGTAAGCACAGAAACCATTCTTTGCAGCATTTTGTTGATTCTTGTAACTAATGATTAATTTCATAATTTGAATAGAATAACTGCTCTTTATATATATATATGCACACATATATATACATATATAGTCACTTTTCAAGAGTTGCTTTATGCTTTATTTTACAAAAGTCATTTACACTATTACAATTTTTGCTGACCTCAACCAAGTCTGGTTACTTATGGAACTGCTGAGTTTTTATCAGTTCAGAAAAGTTCTGTTATATGCAGAAACACATCTTGAAGAAACTAAAGAATCTTCTAGTCAAAGCATCACCTAAGTCAATTTTTTTCTTTGCTTGAGTCAAGTAGAAGTTCACAGAGGACTATCAGATTTGCAATTTTGAATACATACACCTATGTTCAGCAAAGATCTAAATTCATGTCTAAAAACTCTGCTACATCCAGAATCTCTGTAATATTGTTTTATATCAAGCTGAGCTTATTATTTGCCCTGCTCTGTATATAAAAAGTGTATATATGTAAATTTATGATAACAGTTTACCCATAGTCAATCACGCATGTATACGCTGCAACGTTGCAATATAAAACATTTAAGAATGTGCCCAATATATTGAGAAAATAGTTTTAAATAACTTATTATGTGGGAAAGAAATTGAAGACATCAAAAGAAGATTGTATCAAAACACATATCCAGAATGTACCTTCCATTTATAATTGTTAATATCTGCTATTAAAAGTAAAAAAAAAAAAAAAAAAACCGCTTAATTTTACATCATTGCATTGTATTGAGTGTTCATTTATGCAACACCAACGCTAAATAATTAAAATTCATTGCTAGCATTTAAGTATCTTAGTACCATTAAGCCAACCAAACAATTAAAATGTGTTTTATACATTAAAACATTGTAAATGCATTCAGCTCGTGCTGTTTCCATGAATTGTTTATGTAGCAGAGCAGAGAGCTGCAGGAGGCCTATGCAACTTTAGACAAGAAAAGATCATGAAAGATTTATGAAGGCATGTGTGTCTGTGGTAGGACTGCAGAGTATTATGCTAAGGAAAGAGGCTGAATTGAACAAAGAATTGATACTGTATGGCAATTTATATAAGGACTTTGGAGACTGGCATTTGTTATGTCAGATTTCGAATTCATGTTTTACAAGGAGTGCTTTAGCAGAATCTCCTAGATATATCTCCATAATAAAGTTTACAAATCCAGAAATTCATTTATATCAATTTCATTACAGTAGCATATACAAACATGCATATATCAAACGCAATTAGGCCCCCCCAAAAAATGTTCCATAACATTTCTGTATGCTGATACAGAACTGACAAGGTAGTGCAGGTTCTTAATTGCTGCATGTGAAATAACTTATTGGTACCTGCCTTTGCCTAGTTTCGCCATGCTGCCAGATGACTGATGTTTTTAGACAAGTGTTTCAGGGCCTCATTCTTAACATCTGCTGTGATGATGGGGAAATCAACTAATAACTGATATATAAATTCCAGAGAAGAGGAATTTCTAGGATTTCAGACAGTACAAGGGAAAAATAAGTTCAAGATGACCGTTACACAGGAAAAAAAAAAAAAAAAAAAGAGCTCTAGAAAGGTTATTTGCACAAAATTTACATGGAAATTACAGAACACCAATCTAGAATCTGATTCTTTAAAACAGCTGTTCAGTGCTGCCTAATCAAGGAAATCAAGTAATCTTAACTATGCAATCAATTAGCTTTTAACCTTAAAGTTCTGTAGACATTTCAAAATGTATTTTCATACAAAAACAAATATTTATCCCTATCACTAGCATGAGTCCAGGCACTAGGTCTTCTTCTGATAGACTGTGTTTTTATGCCATAAAAGAACCCAGGACCACTTTATGTCCCTTCAGGTGTGTGAAATGGTGATTTCTTTCCATCTTAGAGCATTGTGGCCCTGACCAGGCTGTTTACAGAAAGTTTAACTCTCAAACCATGCCTGATCTTCTTCTGGGACTGTGCTAGTCAGTGTGGGACAAAACACACCGAGGTGTATGCAGGCATCAAGCACAGAGAAGCATGTTCCAGCGTTCAAGCCTGTGGCTTACCTCTGTGGTTCACTGGGACTGATGTAGCCTGGGAGGCACAATCCTGTGCATCTCCTGTTCTTAAAGAATATTTTACAAGGCACTTCAGATCCTCCTGCCTATAAAGATCAGTGGTCTACTTAAGAGGAAACTTCTTCAAGATGTGACCTTTGAGGTGGAGGAACTGTTGCGCCTTTCTACTGATTATCCAGTGTCTTGGAGACATCTATTGCTTGAGCTAATTCATCCTCGTATTTCCCATTTTTTAGAAGAGCAGTTTAAGGCTAACTATGGCCTAAAGGTAAGAATGTTCATCCAAAATGTCAGAATGCTAAGTTGAGTTTTCTTTCCAACATCTGTTCCTGTAACTGTTTTACACAAAACAGACCTTGCACATGTTGCACTAGTGACTGGGGCGCATTATTCCTGGATCAGTGTTTCAACCACTTTACTGGAGTCTCACACTTCCTCTCCACAGGCTCAGGTTTTTTTTTTGTTTGTTTGTTTGTTTTCTGTATAAAAAAATATTCTGTGGGATTGGGGCCTTGTTGAGCACCTTTTCATTATTTTTGGATCAAAAATTTTATATGAAATTAAGATTTTTAGATAAAATTATTAAAAAGATTTAGACAAAAATAAAACCTTAATTGAACAGGAAAATAATTTGAACAGGATTTTTTTTTTCCCATTCAGATTAAGATCTATGTTTTCCACTTGCTGTACTGATGGATGGATGGTTAATTCACACCCAAAAAGAAAAAAAAAAAAAGAAAAAAAAGAAGACATTTTTGTTATGAGTTTTAATGCATATCAGAAAAATAATAGTCATTTCCTGGAAATTCAGATCTAAAAGGTAAGGCACCTGACATCTTTCTTGAGAGCAACAGAAATTTTTAAGACTTCATTAGCGTCACATGTGAATCCTTTCTTTTTCAGCCATTATCATATTGCTTTTAGGTGAATTTTTTTTTTTTTTTCATTTGTCAAGGGTAGTATTCGTCTTATTTCTCTTCATCCTCCTATAAATTAAGTACATAGCAAGTCATTTATGCCCTCTGATCTATGGAAAGACAACATCTGAAAATATTTATTCTTTCCATCTATCTTATGGTCATCTGTCTTCAATTTCTTTTCATTGAATGAAATTAATCACCATGGTGTGTCTTAGACTATATGGCCTGTTTAAGGACAGTTAATGTTTGCCAAGATAAATCTCAGTCTGAGCCGATGATAAATGGAACATCTTAGCAATCATATTTCTTTGTGAAAATTGTGAACATTGATCTACTATACTCCTATAACCTGCAGAAATTTATAGTTTTCATTCATAAATGTAATTTTCATGGAAATTAAATTACATCCTACGGTTTTTTGTTTGTTTGTTTTGTGGGTTGTGTGTGTGTTTTGTTGGTGTTTTGTTTTGTTTTGTTTTGAAAATAGATCTGTTTGTCTGGATCTAAGTATAATTTACTGTGAGCAAACATGCAGGCAGAAGTGTTTTGAAATACTGAAACCCAGAATCGAAATACAATTCTTGAATCTATACCAATTTCTAAAAAAATAAAGCCAATAACTTAATGCACTGAGATGATTCTGAGCTAAGAGATAAATCCAATTTATACCTATTTTTTACAAAAAAAAAAAAAAAAAACTTGGTGGAAAGGAAAATCAACCCCCTCTGACACAGGTCTGATATGCATATCAGAAAATAACTCTAAAGACCTTACAGAATTATTTTTACAGACTGACATTCAAGAAAGCACTAATAAAATTGCAAGTTTTAAGTCCATATTAGAATTTGGAGTTTAAACGTTGTGTTAAAACTTGTTGAATCTTCAGATTTACGTAATTCAGAGAAAAAAAGTCTGAGATAAAAATCTTAATAAAGTCTAGTTAATGACAAAAGCATCAAACATCAGAAAATTTGTAAAATCTCAGTATTTTTGAAAAAATAAAATTCTTCAGTAGAAAACAAAATGACCGTCGTGGTTTTACCCTGTTGAGCAGCTGAACTCCACCACAACTGCTCTCTTCCTCCCCCTCCTCAAAGGAACAGGAGGAGAAAATACAATGGAAAAGGTCTCAAGGGTTGAGATAAGGACAAGAAGGTTGCTCACCAATTACTGTCATGGGCAACACAGACTCATCATAGGGACATTAACATAATTTATTGCCTATNAACGGGTCCTGCGTGGGCTTCCCACAGGCTGCAGCTCTTCAAGAGCTGCTCCAATATGGGTCCGTACCACGGGGTCCATCCTTCAGGAGCAAACTGCTCCAGCACGGGTCCCCCACGGGTGGCAGCTCCCACCGGATCACCTGCTCCTGCGGGTGCTCTCCATGGGCTGCAGCCTCCTTCAGGCCACATCCACCTGCTCCACCGTGGGCTCCTCCATGGGCTGCAGCATGGAAATCAGCTCTGCCGTGGTACACCATGGGCTGCAGGGGGACAGCCTGCTCCACCATGATCCTCACCACGGGCCGCAGGGGAACTTCTGCTCCGGCGCCTGGAGCACCTCCTCCCCCTCCTTCTTCACTGACCTTGGTGTCTGCAGGGCTGTTCCTCACTCCTCTCACTCCCAGCTGCTGTTGCGCAGCAGTTTTTTCCCTTTCTTAAACATGCTCTCACAGATGTGCAACCAGTGTTGCTCATTGGCTCAGCTCTGGCCAGCAGCTGGTCCCTTTTGGAGCCAGCTGGAGCTGGTCTTCTCTGACATAGGGCAGCTTCTGGGATCTTCTCACAAAAGCCACCCCTGTGGCCCCTCTCTGCTACCAAACCTTTACCACGTAAACCCAATATAATGGTATTTCATTGTATACATATTTCAGATATGTCCAGCTACATCTATAACCTAATTTTTTTTAAAAAAATGTAGCTGAACTGAATATTTGTTTTTATCAAAGATCATATTTTATCAAAATTATTTACTCATTTGAATGCAGAAAATAAATAGTGTCTGTCCATTTTAGAAAAGTAATTTGCTTGTATTTTGTACAAATTATGTGCTTATATTTGTATATTTTTCCTTCACAACAACGTATTGTCATAGAAATTTTAATTGTTCTGATTTCTTAATACAGAAAAATAGCCTTAAAAATAAATCAAGAGATTAATTTTTCAAAATGCAAAAGATATTATCTGTTTTCATGAGCCCTTAGCTATCTTTCAAACTAGAAAAAAGCATTTTTAATGTGTTTCACTAAAAGTGTGCTACTGCTGCCTTGCTTTCACCGGAAAGCAGTTATGTATCCCTGCATTTGTTGCAAAAGTGCACATTATTTGGTTCAATCTAGCACCATTAGTGTCAATTAAATATTTAAATTAAATATTTAAAATATTTAAAATTTACAGGAAAATAAATGCTTAGATAAGCCCTCTAGCTTTCCAATAGATGTGTGGGGAAAAAACGTGATTTTCTGATTGATTCAGGTAATATGAATAAATTATTAGTCCTTACTGTAGCAGAGAAAATTAATCTTTCGAGCACAATGAAATTAAAAGGTTTTGGCTTGCTTGATCTGAACAAAGTAAGATGAATTTTTAATACAGCAAATTAATTAGGCACATAATGAGGAATAGGATGCGTAATAGCTCTAATTCTGATAAATAGCAAAATAGTCCAGATCCTCAAGGAAATAAATATCATCCATCACAAACACACCTTAAATTCTGTTCATTGGGAAATATTAATGGTAAGAGTGCTTGTATAAAGGAGTTAGATAAATTCTATTTGCTGATTTTGTTCAGTGCAATTACGTTACTTGTTGACCCTTATCTGTAACTTTTTGTGGAATTGATTTTAGGACATTATTCATTTCTGAAAGTGTTAATGTACCATAAAGGATTTGTATTATCGTTAAACATACTGTCTATGCCAGGTGTTACATGTTACTTGCTTCTGCCCTGAAGATCATTTAACAGGTTATAAATCTTTATGGCCTCATGATGATTTGCCACAATAATTTGCATATTTAAATAGCTTCTAAATGGTGCATTCTAAAAATATGTAACAAGCAACATTTTTCTTACCAAAGTACATATATCTTCTCTTTTAAAATACTGCTAGTTACAAAACTCAAGCAATAGTAATATGGGAAACAATAAGAAGTTGATTACAAGTGTCAGAACAAATGTTTTCTGTAGCTTTTTTTACAGGAGAAATATATTTCAGTGCAGATCAAGTAGTTAATAAGTTTATTTAATTTTCTTTTATCAGAACTTTCCANTAGAAAGTCATGGATATTATCTATAAATGTATTTTGATGTCTAAGAACCGAATATATAATATTTATAAATTTTGATATAATCTCTCTTCTACAGCTTGCAGAAACAATAGAATTAGAATTTTAAAAAAACTACTGACTTGAGAGATCTGACCTGTTTTATGTGTTTTCCACTTGTTGTATTCTACATTATCTTCATTTTAGTGGGTATGGGTATATACCAGAGACTATATAGCAAGGACTGCTCTGAGAGCTTGTCCATGTTGGTGCACACAGCCTGAACCACCATTGAAGAGGGAGGTCTTGTGAAAAACTGGGCTCACTCCTTTAAAAGAACACATCAGGTTGGGACACATAGGGAATAATGGAAGCAACAGGAAGTTTATAATAAGAAGGAAGCTTCCTTAGGGAATCATGAAGAATACAGGAAATCATCAGAATTTAAAGAAGGAAAGAAAATTTTCTGTGGATCCTGAGAGGAATTTTTCTTTGCAAATTTTGTTTGATCTTCAGCTCTGGTCTTCTAATGTCTTCTTTTTATAACTTGTAATGTCCTGATGTTTCTGATGTTGCTGTCTTACTAGTGGCCAACAGGTGGTCAAGGTGGCCCATATGACTACCTTGAACTGTCTTCTCTGCTCCAGCTGAAATCCATGGGAAAGTCCCCACTGACTTCATTTTGCACTACCTTGTCTTCTATGTAGATCTTCCATTCCGAGTTTTCTCTCTTCAATAGAAGGCAATGTCAAAATTTATCATGTTTCAATTGTCATTTCTGAGATTTTTTTTTTTTTTAATGTCAATATTATGCAGCTGATGCCTATGTGTTGTATGCAATGGTATACAATATTTACAAAAAAATATATACAATTTACTTACATGTTTGTAAGGAAAATAATCGGAAAATCAGCCGTAGGACACACATTGCCTTTTAGCATTTGGTGGTGTAAGGCAATTATCATAAACCCCACTGTAAAACTTAAATTACTTTCCCATACTTCTATTCACTAACATTAAAAAGTTAGTGTTTTATCTATACTGTCAACATTATTTGTTTTCTTTATGAAATTATTCTATATACCCATGCTATTAATATTGATTTCCTCTTTCATAATTTAAACTTCAGATTTTCTTTATAGGAGCTTTCACAATATTCAGAGAGGCAAATTCTTTAACTTTCTATTAAAATATAGTCTGAGGTCATAGCGTGTGTATAATCATAATTTTACTTCAGAAAAAAGGTAAAAAGCCTGGGCCCTCAGTACCATAAAAACAACTTGCATATAGTAATTGATATGCATTCTAAATATTACATGGGCAAGGATGTTGATACAAACATATCAAATGAAAGTCTTGAAAAATACATTGGGTAACATTTAAAATATGTTAGAGAGAGCAATTTGATCTTCCTAAAAATTGTGCTACATATTTTCCTGAACTATTTCCAGAATGCTTGTTATTAAGAAGTAACTTTCAAAGTTTGGAAATAGTTTCAAAATATCAAGATATGGCTACTGATATATTTCTATCCCAAATGGTAGATGCTATTTAGTGTATGGCATAATGTATACTTCTTTCTAATAAGCTAATATTAGCTGTTTGTGTAGTCAAAGCAGAGGCCAGGAACACTTCTAAATTATAAGTGCACTAAAATGGAGTATTTTGACTACACACGTTTAGTGTCTACAAAAAAGTTCTGAGAAAACAAATATTATGAACATTCAGTATTAACAGAAAACCAAAAAAAAAAAAAAAAGACTACTCAAAGTCTTATAATTCTGCAGTGTTTAATCCTTTTAGCTATAGTACTAAAAATGCATACGACTGCAAACACAAGATATCATTAAGCCATTAGAAAAAATCTCTTCTGTAAATCCTACTAATTCTCTGACAATAACCTACTACGGAAGTATTGTATGCCTTTCAAACAGTGTCATGGGATGTTATCTTTCATGCAGTCTCCTGTTTGTATTCTAATCTCTGTCAAGGATAAATCACCAATGCACAAAGAAACAGAAACAACCTTTAGTCTACTTTCCCTTTTGACCTATGGAGTAATTGCTCTTTTCTGTTTGACATATTTATAAAGCTGCTCCATATAGGCTTTATTACATTACATAGAAAAAATATATTTAATATTGATGAGAATTATTAATATCAGGGAGGGCAAAGATACAACTGTTCATACATAAGGGCCATGATTAACTTTTAAATCTATTTTGTCTTTTTTTTTAAAATTCTGTATAAAGATCATATCATATGTTTAAAATTTTGTTCATTGTATTTTAAATTTCTTGTCTATTAAAAAAGAAAAAGAAAAAGAAAAAGAAAAA
>VXAL01007652.1:55200-65856 GCA_013399475.1 Chauna torquata | reverse complement strand
GGGGGAAAAACATTTGGTTAAGCTGTGAAATTCTAATGTCGGTTTTTGCAAACCTTCGTTGAGAAAAGGCTTTTTTTTTTTTTTTTTTTTTTGCCAGCTGATTTGCTGAAATACTATAATGGTGCATTATTAGAGTAAAAGTGCTATAAAGATGTCTGCCATCAATGCACAATCTGTGACAGCTCTGATTACTGTTGTCCTAGTGATGTATTGGTATGATACATCATCAGGATGCGGATGAAAGCCAGGGGTAATAGACTAGCCAGGAAGGATCTTTTCCAAGACTTTTTAAAAATTCCTTGATTATTATTAGTTGAGGATGAGCCTTATGTTTGTGTGTATACGCATACACATACAGATAAGATAAGCAAGTGATGCAAAAGAATGTGTCTTGCTACCAGAAAAGATAATGAGGATGGTTCATTAACAACAAGAGACATCTTATTTTGCAGAAGAAATTCACATCTTTGCAAATAAATCTTTTCCATTGGTTTTCCACCTTTCTAAATACAGCTCACGCCAAAGCTATTTTGCAATTGGTGGTTGTCATGTTTTCAGAATGACTTTAAATTCAGGTCACTTTCAGTTCATCTCAAATACTCCTTCATCAGACAATACTTCACCTCTCCCAGCATGAAATCATATGATTCAGTCATCCTGAAATAGAATAAAATTCTACCTCATTCCGTTCCTGTCCTCTATTCCAAATATATTATCATAACAAGCCCAACTGGCTTCAACACATCTAAGTCCCTTCAGTCAAGGATATAGTGCCAGTGGCTGACAAAAAGGCTTCAAAGAGTAAAAGAACTGTTTATTCACTTCAACAGAAACAGCAACAACTAAAGTGCAAAGAGAGAGCGAAATGATATTAAAACAAAAAGCTTCTGGACCTTTTAAATTTTTTCTCATCTGAGTTAATCATATTTTTGTCTGGAATAAAACTTCTTTGCTGTAACTGTGTCTCTTTGACTCTCTCTCTCTCTCTCTCTCCTCTCTTTTTTTTTTCTTGTCACACAAAGATACTTTAATGAATTCACATGTATGTACCTACATTACTCTGACAAGTTTCTGTACTTCATCTTTCCTAATTCAGAAATGTAAAGGTTTCACAGTTTGCTTTGATATTAGGTTTAGTCTTGAGAAAAATAAATCCTGTTTCCCAGATGAACCAAATAGGGATATATTCCAATTAACAACTTCTCTGCAGTTCTATCAAAGAATTTTAATACAATATTATTGTTTCATTTCTTGTTAATTTCAATCTAACAGGTTCTGCTTGATTTATTTCTATGCAGTCAAATTAATATTAGCTTTTTAAACAAAGGCATATGAAATATATTTTCACATTTCTTTTATGAAGAAACAGTACTTTTTTTCTTTAGTGACTGGCTTCAAAATAGAAATAAAGTAAAACATAAGAGCCATAGACTTGCACTTACTGCTTTAAGTACTTTTTTTTTTTTTTTTTTTTCCACTTTCTAACAGAGAAGTAATTTCCATAGCTTGTTACCTACTCACTCATTTTATTCACTTGCAGTTGAAAGCCAGCCTGGCCTGCATATCAAAATTTTGAATTGAAAGATGACAGATACTACAAGGTTCTCTCTCTCTTCATCTCCACTGAATTTACCATCCAGATTTGGCCAATACATGTGTTAATTTAATCTCTTTTTATGCTTCACAGCCCCAGAATTAATAACTTACATAATATTACTGTATTGTAGTTGCATGATTACATTTTTCAAGTGTATAACTGAGACTTGTAATGGTATCTGAAATGCAATTTTGTGGGGAAAATCCGTAAGTATTTTGGTCAGGATTAAGTAAATTCTCAGTTCTACTCATAGCTTATTTTTAAAAAAGAAAACATTTGTAGAAGGCTTATAATTAATTTATATCTTTCATTTGACATTTTTATTTATGAGGGAAAAAGAATGTATATTTCTTATTTGTTCCATACTGTTACAAATAAGGTGATTATAAAACAGCAAGATACATCTTTTACAATTGCACCACATAGAATGAAACTTTCATTGCCAAGGTCAAACTGTAGTAAATTGAAAATATATTATGAACCTTGAAGGGAGAATATTACTAAAATTCACATAATCTTACAAAATAAAGGGGTGTTATCACTTATCTCTGTTATAAAACATTTTTGATTTATAGGTTAAAGCTAGATGAAAAGAGAAGTTCAGGGTTGTAGTCATGTAATCATACTGCTGTAGATGAGGTTTTGAAGGATTATGACTTTGTTTTACAAAGTAAAGCAATTAGGTAAAGTAAAACAAATTCAGGTAGCCTGTGTATTTGCAGAATCCCTTAAAATGCTGCAGTTTGTGCTCCATGTTAAACATCTTTGTGGGCCATTTCAGAGGGAAACAGAAAAGCATGACTTATTCAAACTCAAATTGATGTGCAAACAACTTCTCAGTTATTATTTTTCCCCTTCTTCTAGGCCTTTGCATGCTAAAATTTCCACATTCTTGTTTAAATTACATATAAATAAAAATAGACAAAAATATATATATTTAGTATGCATATAGTAGTACATATTGTAAGAGGAATACCTGAGGACCATACCAACTAAGGAATGCTTAGTTAATCACTTCAGTCCATGTCTGAAAACCCAACCAATTTCTTGTGGTGATAGTGGTGGTTGATGTCTCAACATGAAGAACGAAAGTTCTCAAATCGTTCTGAGTAGAATTAGAAAGATAATTTTCTTTTAAAAACAGTTTTCATAGCTGTGTTTTTCCATTGTCTTTTTTCTGATTCTTCTGATGACACAATAGAAAATTTGAGATTTTTTATTGAGCAAATTGTGTGGGAAAAAAAATCAGAGGGTATAATATTATTAATAAATATGAAATGGTGTTACTGGTACAGTTAGTTTAACAAATTCTGCTATGCTGATTGCCTATGATATTAAGTTTTGGAGAACCACAGTATTTGCTGTAGTCTATTTCCTTAGGGGAACATTTAATGGAGAATAAAAGGGGGAAAAAGCATACAAACAAACAAAAAACTAGATCCGATATGACTTACAGAAACAATAATAAAACAATGAACAGCAATAAGATATTAAGAAGAGGAAGGAAAGAAGTATGGAGTGCATGGTAATGAGCAAACAAAAGTTGTAAGAATTTCTTTGGTAACAGAACTAAATATAGATTGCTTAAAAACTAGTGCACAGGAACTGTACATCTGCATCTGTGTGTATGCACATGCTTTCTGGGGCAGGAGTAATGTCTTATAGATCTGATTTACATCTTGTTTGTCACTCTGTGTGAATGTTAGAGTAGCCAAAAATACATTATTATTTCAACCATTATCCTTTGTTTTAACTGCATGATTTTTAACTTTTGAGGAAGATGTCTAAAGTCACAATAGCTATTTTTTTGGAATATATCTTGTAACATTCAATACTGTTATTCACTGTTAATTTGCTAAATATGCATAAAACACTATCAGTGTGCTTGAAAAATAATGCTTTTATTTCTTCATATATTTATTATATAATTTTTTTTGTCAAGGAACTTTGTCAATGAGTTTCAGGTATCTAAGTAACTATTATAATTCAAATAATAAATGCAGATAATAATAAGGGCTTTCAAAATAGTCTTAGCTCCAACCAATTTCTGAAATATTTTATCAAATCAATAGATAACAAGCAACCAGAATTAAATTTCATCAAGATCAATTATTATTTTTGTAACATTCCAGCAGAAGGTAAATATGTCTCTGATTAAAAAATAAATTAGTTTTAAGTAGATATGTAGAAATAGAAGACAGCTTTCGGGTCATCAGATCAAACTACCACCACCAGCAAGCAGTCATATTCAGCTCCATCTTACAAACAGTCAGAATTCTTTTGCCCTCTCAATGCCTTCCTGAATTATGTATCAGAATTTATTTGCAGCAATTATTCTGAACATTTTTTTTCTACATTTATATCCCAGATGTTAATCCAGTTGGAACATTTGTTCCTGTATCATCAGTAATAGAAGAAAGACTAGGGAAAACGTGGGCCCTCTGCTGAAGGAAACTGGAGACCTGCTTACCCAGGACAGTGAAAAGGCCAAGGTACTGAATGCCTTCTTTGCTTCAATCTTTACCACCAAGACTGGCCTTCAGGAATCCCGGGTCCCAGAAGCCAGGCTGAAATGCTGGAGCAAAGAAGATGTACCCTTGGTGGAAGAGTATCAGGTCAGGGAATACCCGAGCAAGCTGGACATTCGCATGTCCATGGGCCCTGATGGGATGCACCTACAAGTGCTGAGGGAGCTCGCAGATGTGATTGCAAGGCCAATCTCTAAAATCTTTGCTCGATCATGGCAACTGGGAGGAGTGTGCAAAGACTGGAAGAAAGCAAATGTCACTTCTATCTTCCAAAAGAGCAAGAAGAAGAACTGGAGAACTACAGATCAGTCAGCCTCACCTTGATCCCCAGGAAGGTGATGGAACAGCTAATCCTGCAAAACATTTCCAGGCACATGATGGAAAAGAAAATCATTAGGAATCACCAAGGGGAAGTTGTGCTGACCAACCTGATAAGCTTCTATAATGAAATCACCAGCCTGATGAATGAGGAGGGAGCACTGGATATAGTCTTCCTGGACTTCAGTAAGGCCTTTGACACTGTCCCCCATAAGATCCTCATAGAGAAGCTGTTGAAGTATGGGCTGGATGAGCAGACAGTGAGGATTGAAAACTGGCTGAACAGCAGGTCCTGGAGGATAGTGGTCTGTGACACAAAGTCTAGTTGGAGGCCAGTAATGAGCACAGTACCCCAGGAGTCAATACTGGGTCTAGCCCTGTTTAACGTCTTCATTAATGAGCTGGACAATGGGGTAGAGTGAACCCTCAGTAAATTTGTGGATGACACAAAACTGGGGGGAGTGGCCAACTCACCAGAGGGTTGTGCAGCTATCTGGAGGGACCTCGACAGACTGGAGAAATGAAATGACAGGAACCTTGGTAAGTTCTACAAGAAGTGCAAAGCCCTGCACCTGGGGAAGAACAACTCCAGACAACAGTACATGCTGGAGGCCAGCAAGCTGGAAAGCAACTTTGCAAAAAAGGACCTAGGAGTCCTGGTAGACACCAAGCTGACCATGAGTTAGCAATGTACCCTTGCTGCTAAGAAAGCTAACAGTATTCTTGGCAGCATTAAGTGAAGTATTGCCAGCAGGTCAAGAGAATTTATCCTTCTGCTCTACTCATCATTTGTGAAGCCACACCTAAAGTACTGTGTCCAGTTCTGGGCCCCACAGTACGAGAGAGACATGGACATGCTGGAAAGAGTCTAACACAGGGCCACCAAGATGATCATGGGACTGTAGTCCCCCTCCTATAAGAAGAGACTGAGAGAATTGGGACTGTTCAGCCTAGAGCAGAGCAGGTTCAGGGGGGATCTTATCAATGTATATAAATACTTGAAGGGAGGGTGCAAAGACAAAGCCAGACTCCTTTCAGTGACACCCAGTGACANTGAATGTTAGAGTAGCCAAAAATACATTATTATTTCAACCATTATCCTTTGTTTTAACTGCATGATTTTTAACTTTTGAGGAAGATGTCTAAAGTCACAATAGCTATTTTTTTGGAATATATCTTGTAACATTCAATACTGTTATTCACTGTTAATTTGCTAAATATGCATAAAACACTATCAGTGTGCTTGAAAAATAATGCTTTTATTTCTTCATATATTTATTATATAATTTTTTTTGTCAAGGAACTTTGTCAATGAGTTTCAGGTATCTAAGTAACTATTATAATTCAAATAATAAATGCAGATAATAATAAGGGCTTTCAAAATAGTCTTAGCTCCAACCAATTTCTGAAATATTTTATCAAATCAATAGATAACAAGCAACCAGAATTAAATTTCATCAAGATCAATTATTATTTTTGTAACATTCCAGCAGAAGGTAAATATGTCTCTGATTAAAAAATAAATTAGTTTTAAGTAGATATGTAGAAATAGAAGACAGCTTTCGGGTCATCAGATCAAACTACCACCACCAGCAAGCAGTCATATTCAGCTCCATCTTACAAACAGTCAGAATTCTTTTGCCCTCTCAATGCCTTCCTGAATTATGTATCAGAATTTATTTGCAGCAATTATTCTGAACATTTTTTTTCTACATTTATATCCCAGATGTTAATCCAGTTGGAACATTTGTTCCTGTATCATCAGTAATAGAAGAAAGACTAGGGAAAACGTGGGCCCTCTGCTGAAGGAAACTGGAGACCTGCTTACCCAGGACAGTGAAAAGGCCAAGGTACTGAATGCCTTCTTTGCTTCAATCTTTACCACCAAGACTGGCCTTCAGGAATCCCGGGTCCCAGAAGCCAGGCTGAAATGCTGGAGCAAAGAAGATGTACCCTTGGTGGAAGAGTATCAGGTCAGGGAATACCCGAGCAAGCTGGACATTCGCATGTCCATGGGCCCTGATGGGATGCACCTACAAGTGCTGAGGGAGCTCGCAGATGTGATTGCAAGGCCAATCTCTAAAATCTTTGCTCGATCATGGCAACTGGGAGGAGTGTGCAAAGACTGGAAGAAAGCAAATGTCACTTCTATCTTCCAAAAGAGCAAGAAGAAGAACTGGAGAACTACAGATCAGTCAGCCTCACCTTGATCCCCAGGAAGGTGATGGAACAGCTAATCCTGCAAAACATTTCCAGGCACATGATGGAAAAGAAAATCATTAGGAATCACCAAGGGGAAGTTGTGCTGACCAACCTGATAAGCTTCTATAATGAAATCACCAGCCTGATGAATGAGGAGGGAGCACTGGATATAGTCTTCCTGGACTTCAGTAAGGCCTTTGACACTGTCCCCCATAAGATCCTCATAGAGAAGCTGTTGAAGTATGGGCTGGATGAGCAGACAGTGAGGATTGAAAACTGGCTGAACAGCAGGTCCTGGAGGATAGTGGTCTGTGACACAAAGTCTAGTTGGAGGCCAGTAATGAGCACAGTACCCCAGGAGTCAATACTGGGTCTAGCCCTGTTTAACGTCTTCATTAATGAGCTGGACAATGGGGTAGAGTGAACCCTCAGTAAATTTGTGGATGACACAAAACTGGGGGGAGTGGCCAACTCACCAGAGGGTTGTGCAGCTATCTGGAGGGACCTCGACAGACTGGAGAAATGAAATGACAGGAACCTTGGTAAGTTCTACAAGAAGTGCAAAGCCCTGCACCTGGGGAAGAACAACTCCAGACAACAGTACATGCTGGAGGCCAGCAAGCTGGAAAGCAACTTTGCAAAAAAGGACCTAGGAGTCCTGGTAGACACCAAGCTGACCATGAGTTAGCAATGTACCCTTGCTGCTAAGAAAGCTAACAGTATTCTTGGCAGCATTAAGTGAAGTATTGCCAGCAGGTCAAGAGAATTTATCCTTCTGCTCTACTCATCATTTGTGAAGCCACACCTAAAGTACTGTGTCCAGTTCTGGGCCCCACAGTACGAGAGAGACATGGACATGCTGGAAAGAGTCTAACACAGGGCCACCAAGATGATCATGGGACTGTAGTACCCCTCCTATAAGAAGAGACTGAGAGAATTGGGACTGTTCAGCCTAGAGCAGAGCAGGTTCAGGGGGGATCTTATCAATGTATATAAATACTTGAAGGGAGGGTGCAAAGACAAAGCCAGACTCCTTTCAGTGACACCCAGTGACAGGACAAGAGGCAATGGGAACAAATTGGAACACAGGAGGTTCTATCTGAACATCAGGAAGCACTTTTTTATTGTGCAGGTGATTAAGCACAAGAACAAGTTGCCCAGAGAAGTGGGAGTCTGTGTAGTGGAGTCTGCCTCCTTGGAGATCTTCAAAAGCTATCTGGACGTGGTGCTGGGCAACCAGCTCTAGGTGTCCTTGCTTGAGCAGGGGAGTTGGACCCGATGACCGCTAGAGGTCCTTTCCAATCTAAACCATTCTGTGATTCTGAGATTGTGTCAAGACAAAATGAATGATTCTTTTACTGTTTTTTCAATTTTTTAGTTTTATGTGTGATTATAGTCATAATCTTCCACTTCTGTGTAATGTTAGGCTAAATCAGCAAAACTCTTCTAATTTTCTTTCACTAAGCAAGACTTTCCTAGATACAGAATGAATCTAGAACTCTGTGGCTGTTTCAGCTTGAGCTCTTGTCAAAGTATCACACAATGATAAAGACATTACTGTCTTCTTGAATTATGATACATTAGAATTTTATCACCTTGCTAACTACTATTTCAACATTTTTGTCCCATTTCTATTTCTCTACCTGTTGCACTTAATCAATTCTCTCTGCTGATATACTTGCATTCTTCTATATTACTGAATTCTAAAAAATGTTTGTCAATATTAAATCTGATCAACACTTACAGCACAGATTTATATGGAGATCACTGTTGAAATGATAATATGGGATAGTGTCAAGATTTTTAATGAAAATATTAAACAAAACTGGTCTTACACCAATAGTTACTTCCCAAACATGCACTCTTTCAGTAGTTCTTGTTGGCATGCACCTTAGCTAGCTTACTATCCAACATATAATTCTTCAACAATTTCCCTTTTCTTCATTTTAACTGATATAATTTCATAGACATAATTATATAAAATTATGACATCACACTAAAAATATTTTTTCTCTAAAAATATAGAATTTTGTCAAAGAAAAATGTTCTGGTTTGATAAACTGTAAATTTAATAAGCCATATTGATTTTAATTTTACCTCCAGACATCCATCTGTCTTTCTATGTTATTCAGGTTGGTTTATAATCTGAATTACATTATTCTCACTTTTAAAAATGATTAGATTGTGAGTATTCTCCAATATGTATTATCATTCTTAAACTTTTTGAGTTTTTGAGTTTTGCCCCTGTCCTTGTAGTAAATTCCCTGTACCTAAATTTATTTCCAGTGTCTTACCTTCCTCACAGCTTCCACCTACAGAGTGATGTCACCATCATTCATTAAGCAAAATAATTATAGTTTTGGTTATAAGATAGCATCTTTGCTACCTGTCTCATCCTAAATGCACAATGATCCATCTTTTTTCTTGGCATCCCCTTGTCATTTAGAGAAATGAACAACCTTTCATCTATCAATTTTGGTACCTTTTCAGAACTCTAGCAATTTGAAATTTACTTCAGCTATTTTAACTTATTCCTAATCTATGCAGCTTCATCATTTCTTTCAGGTAATTCTTTTAAATTTGGCTTCCTGGAAGCTGCCAGCTTTGGGGAGAATTTTTATCTAGGAAGGTCTGAACTCTCTTTACACCCCTCTTTTTCTTCTTTTGAGTCTCCTGTTCTACTTGATTCCTGCTAGTTTTAGCACTTCTGACTTAGATAAATTCTTCTTCCCCATTGAATTCATGATCTCCCTAGGTTGTAGTAGGTAGAGGTATCTTACTATGTTAAGAATATAGAATTAAGAATTCTCTTGGCAGGTCAATTTTTGCTATTTTGAAATTTAAAGCTTAGTTTTTCTTTCTATTTAATTCAAATAAAATCCTTGAAGATCATTCAATCCAGGTTTATTTCTATGATTAACCCTCCTTTATTATCTCCATTGCTTGCAAAATACAGGTCAAAATAACATTCCTTCTGCTTGGTTCACTGACTATTTAATGAAGAAATCTATTCCCTATCACTGCTACAAATAACTGGTCATACCACTGTTCTTTCTGTATAATCTTGTGTTTGGTAATCATTCTACGCATCTCCTTTTTGTAACAGCGGGAATAGGTAGGAACTATGGAAAACTTCTTTATTTGTATTCATGACTTACCTCCTGCTTATTCTGAACTATTTTCAAGATGCCTCTATAGGAATATTAACCCCAGCTATACAATTTTTTAAACTCATTACTCCTAAGTTTAATACCAACTTAAACTACACTTGGTAATGTTCTGTGGCATTTACGTTATTGTTTTTGGTCTCTCAAGTCAGAAAGTTAGCTTTCAATATGATTCATAGAGCAATGACCCAGAATTTAGTATTAATACTAAGGTTTAAAGGAGTTACTGAGGAAATTATATGTTCTTTTTATTTTTATTTTTTATTTTATTTTTGAGAAAATAAAATAAAATAAAACAGCATAGGAATCTCTTCAGCTGATCAGAAATAATATACTATGCAACATGCAAATAAGCTTATGTATTCAATATAGAATAAATAAATGTAATAAAGATAATTTAACTACTATAGATACATAAAACAATTCTGTATTTTCTTTGTTTAATCTCTTTAAGTATTAATTTACTTATTAAAAACACTTTTGCACATATAAATTACTTTAATAAACGCTCTCAGATTCTCAGCTTTAATTTATGTCTGAGTGAAGTGAGATTACTTAAACATATCATTTTAGATAAGGGTTTTTTGTACATACTACCACTGTAGTGTTGATTAAGTTTGAATTCATGCTGCAAAAATAAGGTGTCCAAATCAGTCTCCATCAAGTTAGTGAACAGTCAGCAGGTGATGTTATTTAAAATGTGACTTATTAGTTTATCTTTGTCTGAACAGCCTAAACATTAAGTCAGACATAGCTGAAAGCAAGTTTCTTATGTTAGGAGAAATCAAGTCAGATCTGAATGTAATTAGTAACTCATTGCATGCATTGGATTGACTTTTTTTTT
>VXAL01007652.1:30859-43795 GCA_013399475.1 Chauna torquata | reverse complement strand
TTTTTTTTTTTTTCCTAGCTAATACCAAATATGCTTATCTTCTTTGTATACAAGTATCAATACAAGTATCTTCAAAGGAATTTAGCCATTATTGATAGTATTTTAATGTCATGATGAACTGTACTTCTCAAAAAGAAAAGAAAAGAAAAGAAAAGAAAAGAAAAGAAAAGAAAAGAAAAGAAAAGAAAAGAAAAGAAAAGAAAAGAAAAGAAAAGAAAAGAAAAGAAAAGAAAAGAAAAAACTTTTTTATTATCATAAGTATTTTTTTATCATAAGTATTATCATAACTCTCTAACACTTGGAAAACCATGAGTTTTATTTTTTCTTCCAAGTATAAAAGGGAAACAGAATTTGTTTTACACGCAGTGAAAGTAATACAGTAGAAAAAATTTAATGTGATGTTGTTGAGTTAATATTTTACATGGATCGTGGTGGAAAAGCACAACACATCACTTCTACTCAGCAAAGCATCTTTATTTATGAAAGAGCATAATACATCAGAAAGAAATATTTCTGTCAACTGCACAGCCACTTTCTATCTACTTAAAGGAAAGCTTTCCTTTGTATTACTCCTCCCTATCATGTAATACTCTCATGGATCACATCTCTGTACACAGCACATTAATTCTGCAGACATTAATATGTTTCATAAACCAGCTCTATCTCTGTTGTGCCTAGCTGTTTGACTTTGCTTGCTGTCTAGCTCCTTCCCTGTGACCTAATTCTGCTTCTGTTATTTCCTCTGTCTTTCTCTGGCCTTTCCTCTTTCTTCTTTTCCTGAAGAGAATGATGGGTCAACGCTGCAGGCAACTTTACATTCAATTTTGGAAACATCAGACCCCACATTCCCGAACCAGTATAACAATTACCTCAAGTCGTTAGTATGTGGCAGACTTGTGTAGCTTCCTCTCTACTTTTTTTCAGTGTCTATCTTCAGGCAAATATCCAGTGTTTGTTTTGTGCCCCTGACAGTAACTGGAGGCAGGCAGAGTCAGGAGCTATTGTACTTTCTTTTGCTTTGTGCATTAGTGTTGATCTTTAAACTCAAACATTATGTAGGTCTTAGGTAGCTACAGATCTGCTAGATGTTGAGTGTTTCTTCTTTTTGACCACATCAAGGCTGACAGAAATTCTGTGCACACTGGTTCTGGATGGGATCAAGCTGTGAGAAGCAGTGCTCCTCTATACAACACAGCATGGCATTTGAACTGTAGCAGAAATACAAAAATAACCCAGTATAGTCTCCAAATTCTGACAGAGATTCCCAGTACAACTGAGTATAATCTAGAATGGAGGTAGTTAGAGTAGGGAGGTCTGTATTAAGTCTGGTTTGGGATCTGTGAATGTACACATCAAAGGAAACCTGACTAGGAACATGAGGGAAAATCTGGGAGGAATAGGGTAGGGTTTTCACAGTATAATGGAGAAATACTGCATGGAATACCCACTATCTCCGGCTTGAAACTATGATGAGCTTTTGGAAAAGCCACATTTGCTGTACATCAGGACAGCCTGGTTTAACTGTGCACCATTGCACTGCTTCTGCTATCAATGGAGGTCACGCAAACTGACTTGCAGAGTTGACCACGTCACTTCCTGCTGATTGGCCACAACCATGCCTGCATTGTATGTATCATTACAGTGACACCTTGACCTATGCTTTCATGACAACTCTGCCTGCCAGTAGGTTTATGTGTCAGAAACCAAAGCCTATTTAGTCTGTTACTGATATTCATTTAAAAAGAATCTGTGAACCAATCTGAACTTAAAGAGAATCTAGCATGAACTTCATTTCCTTAAACTCATCACCATCATTTGTTATTACACTGTTTAATTATATGCCTAAATAAAGGCCACACCTGCATCTCAAGTAAATATTTATTTTTAAAAAAGGAGATGTTTTAATAAGCTTCTGTTGGAAATGCTTTGTGACTCAATTTTCCCCTGTTAGGTGTCAGTCTCCAATCTCCAACACTTAGTAATGGACACATAAATACTGAATTCGGTTTCTAACATAGGTGGATTAAATCTCCTTACTGAGGATCCTAATTCACCTAAATTTCTCTGAAAATTATATAGGAAAATTAAGTGCTTATTTTAAGAGTACGTGTTCATTGCACATTTGAAATTAAGATGTAAACTAAAAACCTAAATTAATCAGAGTAAATCCCACAGTAGGACTCAAAGTCAAATACCCTAAGTAATGTCCCAAAGCTATGTCAATGCAGAAACTCTTTTTTTTTACAGATCTCCTCAAGGTTAAATTACTCATAAATTACTATCTTGGACAGCCACACTGATAAAAATAAGAAGTGCCATTTGGCTAGCCTGTTCATCTTGTTGTCACATGTAATTTCTTCAAAGAGAGATAAAACGTAAAATGTGCATGACATCTGCAGATATGATAACAGTGTAAAACTTCAACTGCAATTGATCAGTTAGATTCTATGAAAGGAACATTCATTTCATCCAATCAGTTATTGTCTTTATCTCTTAACAGAGCTAAATTTAAATAAATAAAAATATTGAAACTATTAATTTTCTGCTTTGTGCTGCTGTTTCCCCAAAATTAGCTAGTTTCCCCAAAACTAGCTAGTTCAGACAGCATCTTAAATTATCTGGTATTTTTTATGCATCCAATTTTGAACATAATTTCATATGTGTATAAAATCTATAGACTGTACATGAAAACACATATATGTTTTTATGATGAGCAAACAGATATTTACGTTAAGATTTATATTCATATGTTGGAATAGATATTACTTCCTGAAGCTTTCCAGTCCATTTCCACTATCTGCCTTGTTCAAATACATGCCTCCTTTTTGTGGTAGAAAAATCCTTGTATTAACAACTTATCCTTGGAACAGTGAAATTCATTTTTTGCCTTCATTGCTAAGCTACCTTCGTAACCAGGATTTAAGTGTATACAGCCCTTCGGATCTTTCAAGGAATACTTATAAATTGATATTATCTGCTTACAATATATCCTTTAGGAGTTTGTCAGGATGATATTAAATCTACACGCGATTATTAAGTTGCCTAAGCGGTCACTGTTCTTTTTCATGGTGTCTGGGAACCTGCTTTTGAAGGTATTGGTGTCTATTAGTGCTGGTAACTTTTTAAGAGCCATCTCTTAAGAGCACAGGAGCAGGTAATTGCAAAATGTTGGAAGTCAAGCAAGCAGGACAGAAGACCAGCTTGGCTGAGCAGGGATCTTCCAGAGCTTAGGTGGAAAAGGAAATTGTGTGGACAGCAGAAGAGAAGTCAGGTGATACAGGAAGACTACAGAGATGCTGTTCACCATTGCAGGGAGAAAATTTGTGTGGCCAAAGCTCAGTTAGAGCTGAAGCTGGCCAGTACTGTGGGGTAAAACAAAAAGGGCTTTTTTAAAGTATGTTAACAGCAAAAGGAGGACCAGAGGTAACATTGATCTGTTATTTGATGAGGTTGATCACCTCACAAATAGGGATGTAGACAAAGCAGTGACATTTAATGCCTTATTTACCTCTGTCTTCAATACCATTGATGGGCTCTGGGACCCCTGGAGCCCTGAGTTGGAGGACCATGACTACTAGAACTGTGAACTCCCTGCCAACCCTGAGTTTGTGCAGGATTTGCTGCTCCACCTAGATGCACATAAGTCTATGGGGTCCAATGGGATTCATCTCAGGGTACAGAAAGAGCTGGTTTATGTCATTGTGATACCTCTCTCACTTATTTTTCAGTGGTCTTGGGAATCTGGAGATGTCCCAGTTCACTGGAAGCTGGCAAATGTTGTCACAGTTTTCAAGAAGGGCAAGAAAGAAGACCCTGGTAATTACAGGCCTGTCAGTCTCACTTCAGTGCCTGGTAAAATTAGCACTTGAAAGTCAGTGCAGTCATTGGTCATAGCCAACACAGCTATTAGTGGAAAAGTCCTGTTTAACGATCTTATTTTCCCTTTATGACAATGCTACCCACCTATCTGACCAAGGGAAGCCAGTCAATGTAGTCTTCTTTGGATCTCAGCAAAGTTTTCAATACTGTTTCTCACAGTTTTCTACTGGACAAAATGTCCAGCATACAGCTAGACAAATGCATAATTTGATGGGTGAACAACCAGCTGATGGTCAGGCTCAAAGGGTTATAGTAAATGGGGTTACATCAGACTGGCAACCAGTCAGTAGTGGGGTTCCCCAGGGCTCCCTTTTTGGGCCAGTTCTCTTCAATGTTTTCATAAATGGTCTGGATGCAAGACTCAAATGCATACTAAGTTTGCAGATGATACAAAACTGAGAGGAGTTGTTGACTCTGTCGAGGGTGGAGAGCCCTTGCAGAGAAATCTCAACAAATTAGAGGTCTGGGCAATCACCAGCTGCATGAAGCTCAACAAGAGTAACTGCCGGATTCTGCACCTGGGAAGGTGCAACCCTGGCTATACGTACAGACTGGGGGACGAGAGGCTGGACAGCAGCCCTGCAGGAAGGGACCTTGGGTTTCTGGTAGATGGTAAGTTGAACGTGAGTCAACAATGTGCCCTGGGAGCCAGGAGGGCTAACCATATCCTGGAGTGCATCAAGCACAGCATTGCTAGCCAGTCGAGGGAAGTGATTGTCCTGCTCTACTCTGCATTGGTGCAGCCGCAACTCCGGTACTGTGTGCATTTTGGGTGCCACAATATAAGAAGGACTTACAGCCATTAGAGAGTGTCCAAAGGAGTGCAAGAAAGATGGTAAAAGGTCTTGAGGGGGAGACATATGAGGAGCAGCTGAGGTCACTCAGTTTGTTCAGCCTAGAGAACAGGAGACAAAGGTGTGACCTCAGTGCAGTCTACAACTTCCTCATGAGGGAGATTGGAAGGGCAGGCACTGATCTCTTCTCTCTGATGACCGATGATAAAACCCAAGGGAATGGCATGAAGCTGGATCTTCATTGAGAGGTTGATTGGGTACTGGAATAGGCTCCCCAAGGAAGTGGTCATAGCACCAACCTTACTGGAGTTCAATAAGCATTTGGACAATGCTCTTAGACAGATGATTTAATTTTTAAGTAGTCCTATGTGCAGCCAGGATTTGGACTCAAGGATCTCTGTGGGTCCCTTCCAACTCGGGAGATTCTATGAATGCCAACAACATTATCTAATATTATTGTTATCTAATATAAATTATCTAGCATTAAGATTTTGCTGCTATGTAAGCCTCAATCAAAGAAAATAACCTTTTAAGGAAAAAAAATATATATAATAGAACAGAACAGAACAGAATAGAATAGAATAGAATAGAATAGAATAGAATAGAATAGAATAGAATAGTTCAGTTGGAAGGGACATACAAAGATCATCTAGTCCAACTGCCTGACCACTTCAGGGCTAACCAAAAGTTTGAGCATATTATTGAGGGCATTATCCAAATGCCTCTTGAACACTGACAGGCATGGGGCATCAACCACTTCTCTAGGAAGCCTGTTCCAGTGTTTCACCACCCTCACAGTAAAGAAATTTTCTTATAATATCTAGTCAAAACCTCCCCTTGCACATGATCTGGTTTTGAGGTTTCAATTTTTTGATTTCTTCCTTTCCCCCAGGACTGTTCTATACACGTGTTCAATCCTACAGTGCTTTTCAAAAGCCAGGTAAAAAGTTTCTAAATAGCCTTTAGCTTTGTAAGGTACCCCCATGAAGCAGATGTTCTCAAAGTAGGTCAAAACATTTTCAATCTGCAAGTAAAGGAACAAAAAATCTGTAAAAGGAGTGTTACTAGGTTTGCTTGTCAGCAGCTTAAGCCATTTTCATTCCAGAAAAAAAAGTAGCATGTCACAGTTTTTTCATTTGTGAATATAAAATTAGACCTTTCCAAATTGTCCTGGAAATTTTGAAGCCTCCAACCTTCACATCACCCACGAGTCCTTCTCTATTCACAAGAAAAAGATCCAGCAGGACACCTTCCCTAGCTGACTCTTCCACCAGCTGTGTCAGGAAGTTATCTTCCACACACTCCAGAAACCTCCTAGACTGTTTCCTTTCTGCTGTATTGTAATTCCAGCAGACATCTGGCAAGTTGAAGTCCCCCATGAGAACAAGGGCTAACGACTGTGAGACTTCTCCCACCTGCTTGTAGGATATTTCATCTGCCTCTTCACCCTGGTTGGGTAGTCTATAACAGACTCCCACCATGATGTCTGCCTTGTTGGTCTTCCCCCAGATTCTTACCTATAAACACTCAACCCTATTGTCACCGTCATTAACCTCAAGGCAATCAAAACACTCCCTAATATATAGGGCTACCCCATCACCTCTCCTTCCTAGCCTATCCCTTCTGAAGAGTTTATAGCCAGCCATCGCAGCACTTCAGCTGTGTGAATAATCCCACCACGTTTCTATGATGGCAACCACGTCATAGTTTTCCTGCTGCACAATGGCTTCCAGCTGCTCCTGTTCATTACCCATGCTATGTGCATTGCTTTAGATGCACTTCAGTTGGGCTGGTGATTACGTCACCTTTCTGGGTGGAGAAGCCCTAAGTGTGACCATTCTTAGGCACTTCTATGATTTCTAATCCATCAATATCCCTTGAGTCTTTGCTGTCACGTGGCTCTCCGTCCCCTACCTCCACTGGGGCAGAAGACTGAAAGACCTTGCTAGCACTCCGTCCCACAACCATCAATGTACCACCCCTAGGCTTCTCTCTAACAAACCTGGTTTTATCCCTTTCCCCCTTCAAATCTAGCTTAAAGCCCTTTCAACGAGCCCTGCTAAATCCTGTGCAAAAAATCTTTTCCCCCTTTGAGACAGGTGTACCCTGTCTGTTGCCAGCAGACCTGGTGTCATGTAAAACAACCCATGAGCAAAAAAATGCAAAGTTCTGCTGGTGACACCAGGCTCAGAGCTAGGTATTGATCTGCTGGCTCTTCCTGTTTCTTCCCTCATCGTTCCCAGAAACTGGAGGGATAGAGGAAAACACTACTTGTGTTCCTGATCCCTTAACCAGTTGTCCCAAGGCCCTGAAGTCTCTTGATTGCCCTTGGACTTCTTGTTGGAACTTCATCATTACCTACCTGAAAAATCAATAATGGATAATAATCTGACTTCTGCATAAGGGTAGGAAGCTTTCTCTTCACGTCTCTGACCCAGGCCCGAGGGAGGCAGCAGACCTCCCTATGAAGTGGGTCCATTCTGCATAATGGGGCCTTCTGTTCCCTTCAGAAGGGAGTCTCATATGACAATGACCCGTCCTTTTACTTTCGTTGTGGAAGCAGTTTTGATGCAGGGTGTGGGCCGACAAAACCTCGATAACACCTCCAAACCAGATGAACTGTCATCCTGAGTATTGTTCGATTCCACTTGCAGAGCCTCATACCTATTATGCAAGGGCACCTGGGAAGGTGGGGCAGTTGCTGAGAAGATGTATCTGCTGTGCTGGGCAGGAGCTTGTCACCATTGCCTTTGAGACACTGTGTTCAGTCAGATGGAGAGAGGACAGGAAATCCTCCATATAGTGTGTCTTGTCTGCCTGTTGAGCCTGTTTCAGGGAAGGTAAGGAGTGGTTCCAGTAGTATAACTCCCTAATGATCTTCAAATTAACAAAGTCTTAGCAAGTGTATTAAAAATAAAACCTAGCTTTTAAAAATCTATATTCATGGTGATACTCAATTTTTATACCTCAAAGCTCTTAGAAAGGAAGTCAGCTCCTTTAACTCTGTTTTAAAGAGTAAAACAGGGATAGACTGAGGACAGAAAGTGATGCAATCTCAAGAGATTTAAAATATATATATATACATTATAAGAGTATCTTTATTATTTGTGCTATGTTGATAAATAAAGGTTTCTGAATTCTGTACGAATATTCTTATGTCTTTGTACTTATGACTTTTTGTTTGTTTGTTTTGTTTTGTTTTGTTTTGTTTTTAGTTGCTTGCTTGCTTTTTTGCTTTGCTGTACACCTATTTAGTGGTACTTAAACAGGGTCATCAAAATGCTCAGTTATCAGTTTTCTCTTTGTTTAGTTGTTTATTTTTTTCTCAAAACACCAAGCTGAGATTTAAATTTAAAAAAAAAAAAATAGATTGTTTCTGTAAAGCCTTGTTTGTTTGCTTGGAGTCTTGCTTACTTTTTAGTCATGGAAGTTAATATCTGTGAACCTTCACCACTCTCAGCTGTGCTTTTTGCATGTTAAAATGTACTTTCGATTGAATGTAACTTTATGATAGCTATAATACCTCTCCATAAAAAACAGATATACTCTGACTGACTTCAGCATCTGACTTCCTTCTAAACAGTTGGCAACTTGGGTGAGATTAGTTTAATCTCTGGAATGTCACATTAGAACCTTTCCTAGCCATCAGAAAGGATAAGTGCCTCAGGATGGCAATTTATCTCGGTCCAAATGAATACTTTAATTAGATCAGATGAAGTAGACTCTGGAGAGGCCTATAAAGTGATTCCATGGTGATATTTGAGACCTTAGATTTAGACATCTACCTTTTAGAGTTGGCTGTCTTTCAGGTGTTTGAGGTTTGTTGATATGACTTTCATTTAGACTATTTTTCCCACTTAATGAGACACTGATTTTAAACATTTTCACTCCGAAGGTCTTCAGAAGTATTCATTTTTATTGACTACTAGGGAAAGCAGGCACTTACTTTCAGAAGAAGCATTTATTCTACCTGATATAATCGTGTCTCAAGAATATATTTCTTCCTCTGTATGTGTATGTGTGTGTGTATGTTT
The DNA here is from genome assembly GCA_013399475.1 of Chauna torquata. Taxonomy (NCBI): domain Eukaryota; kingdom Metazoa; phylum Chordata; class Aves; order Anseriformes; family Anhimidae; genus Chauna; species Chauna torquata. The sequence continues at coordinate 35,088 of VXAL01007652.1, read as the reverse complement.
CTACGTGTGCTTGAGGAGAAAGTGACTAACACATTTAATATTTGACTGTACCTTCAATAACGTGTAAGAAGAATTAATCGCTACAAAACATAACCTAGTTTTCACTAAATATTGAAGACTTACATAAACAGTAATTTTTATTGGTTTGCTCATTTAGTGACCTACAAGATTATAAGTGAAAAATAACATACATTCCTATGACTATACTTGACAGTATTTTGCAGTTGACTTCCCCCTCACCCCCTACTACCTAAAGCATGTAGAACAACTAATTATCAGTCTATTATTTTTCATTAAGCAAAAATAGAAAAAGTCAAGAAAGTATATTTTGAAGTAGAGTCTGTTTTACATTGTAAAATTATAGTTAAAGAAAGGAAATAATTTCAAGAATATTTTACCAAAAGAAACCTAAAGATTCAGAAAAGTTATTATGCCCCATGCAATGCTCCAGGTCAAATGAATAGCAAATTGTTTGAAGTTACACAGGAGACAGGTACATATTCAGTACGTATTATATCCAGTAGCCAGTATGTCACAGCAGATAGTACGTACAATTGCTGTTTGCTTCTGGAGATGTCTTCTTAGTCTTGTATTTTAACCAGGTTGCTAATTTGCAAAACAGGTGCCATTTCCTTCTCCAGTTACGTCTTTGAAAAAAAGTTGTTCTGATTGCTGCTCTGTTTGGTGAACTCAATACAGTCACATTATCTATAAGTGCTGAGGGTATTTCAAGCACATTGACTCAAAAAGACTTGAGATCAGAGATCATGAATCCAAATAGCCATAAAGGTGTTGAACTACTCATTTATTCCAAACACTGTTGAGTTTTAGTCTTCTGTAGCACTTCAGAAATAATGTACTTATAAAACAGTTAAAGTAGGATAAACTCCGGATTCAGACATCAAATTAGGAGTCTGTTAGGTGAGTTAGCTGTGTAATCTCACAGTGTAGTCAATGGAGACCTTTGTAATCAATAAAATCAAAGGATTTCAGAAATTGATTGTTGTCGTCGTAAACGAGAGAACTAAATTTCATCAGCTGACTAGCTCTCTAGTGTCTACCTGCTGCAAAGACTAGGCTTAGTTGAATAGAAGGGGATCATAGACTTATTTTAGACATCCATAATGCAGATATCTGGTTAGATTTATCTTTCTCTTTATGTACATCCAGTATAACTCTAGTCACTGTGGGAAATTTACTTGGCTTCCAATTTTGGTCCAAAAGACACTGGTAACCATAAGTCCTGTAAGTATACCTATATAAAGTCAGTCGGCATTCTAGGACATGCAAATAGCACTAGGTTACTCTACTGAAGCAACTGAATCTCATAACTGGTGTGTGAATGAAGGTATGGATCTCGGTCCCACCAGAGATGCCTAAAGAAGTTTTTTGGAGAAAAAGCCAGTGGAACCAATGTCACTCTTCAGCATGTTAGAGTTTTAGATATCAGTCCCTTGGGTTTAGTTTATAATATTATGCTTAAGTTATGAATGACTTTCATCAAACTTTTTTTTTTTTCTGATCTCTTTTTTGATGTCTTTGTTTCTGTACATGCCAATAGGCTGCCATGGCAAGCATTGCCCTGAATATGCACTTTGCAAAGAGAGGGTTTTTGTGCCTTCTTGGACATCCAGATCTTTGGCTGGACAATACTGTAAAATTACGCTTAGTGAGTCTACAATATTCCTCTAGTGTCACTATTTGCTGCTGATTTATTACTGTTTTCAGTATGCTATAATGAGAATTATGCACTCAAGCATATTTGTTTGTTGTTTTAGATTACTGACAATCTTTTATTTTTCAGAACAATTTCATATTTACTGTGGTATTTTTATTTTATATGATGTAAAGGTCCTCTGCTCCTTTCTTACAGTAGTTGACAGTGAATATTATAGATAGGAAAATCATATGTTTTTATATTTTTTTTTCCAAAATATTTGGGAAAGACAAGTTGGTGAACTTTGTTTCTAGTGTGTTTTAACATACAATTTATTAGTAAGTATTTTCTGTATTGGCAGTTTTTCTAGTTCAAATGATCCTCTAATTTCTGAAAAACAAACCAAAACTGACAAACAAACAAAAAGATTTTCTATTTAATGTATTAACCACCATCTTTCTTTCTACAAAATTAAAAAATATGAAGTTTGTATCATGTCATCATTTTGGGCAGGAAAATAAATGCAAATGAAATCAATTGGTGTTTTACAGAGAAATCAGTAACAGGACAATGGAAGTTAGTACACATTAAGTGTGCTATACGAATCGATATGACAATAGCTACTCTTCACTGATTATCTACAGATCTTCTTTGAAAGTGGAATAAACTAACTCTCACAAGAGGCCAGACATTACATGCCAAAGTCTGCTTTCACAAAAACTGTATAATTTAGTCAGGTTTCTACATTCAGTTAGGTTCCTAAATGTGGTTTGGCTTAGTAAATGAGTTTCTAATCTGTGACAAAGTCTACAAAGATAAGATCACTTCTCCTGTGATTAAACAGCTATAATATCATACGAACAAAAGCAGATCTGTATTTAAGTCTAAAGATTTCAGTACTGAAAATGACAGCATAGTCACTCACTGCAACTGTGTTTAGAAGCGACAGTTAAAACATGAAAGTTGCATCTGATTCAGCATGGGAAATCTGAACTGCTTTTGGCACTTCAACTTCATGCATTTGAACAGACACTAAGAAGGGGTTAGGATAGCTCATACAGTCATTTAGCTTAGCTCAACTGAGAGTTGTTAAATGGCATGATTCAGTTACAGCAGATTGGGTGGTGACTGTAAATGATTGCCCAGGCAAAGTGAAAGGGGATTTAAAACACTGAGAAGCAAAAGCAGACTGGTGGGGAAGGGCTGATTTCACCTGAGTGATAGTAGCTGCTACCTTTTGGGGGTTCGTTTGCTGTCTCTCAGCTGGTTAGGTTGAGAGTAGGCTGCTGCTTCTCTCTTCTTGAGAAAACACTGGTAGCTTAATCTAAATTTTTCAGCAGCTCACTGGAAGAAAATGGAGGAGAATTACTTACATGATCAGCAAAGACTTGACAGGAAAAAAATGAATATCACTGTCTCAGAGTTAAGAAAAAATTGATGTGCAGAGTCTAAACAGACTTGAATATCAAAACACTTTAATCATAGAAAGATGCGTAATTTTGCTAATTACATGACAACCCTGTCCCTTGAGGTATTATGGCTCAGTCCATGTGGAAGGTCAGGTGGGTCAGCACAGCAGCCACAGCCATGCAGTACACTCTCCTGGGACTGTGCCATGGTATCTCCTGGATATCACTTTGGTGGTCTCTTCTGCAGTCCTGTCAGTTCCTCTTCAGTTCCTCTCCAACCACACATGGAGTCTCCTGTTTCCAAAGTCTCCCCCTCCTCATCTCCAACAGTACCACTCAGAGATACCATGTGTCTCACCAAGAACCTCTCCCCAGAGTGTCCCCACAAGTCTTTTATTATGTGATTTTTTTTGAATTCCCTGGAATAAAACACTATCTCACCTGAGTTGGAGTCTTCAATTAAAATCTTAATTTCACTCCGCCAAGCTGTAATATACTGCTTTATTACTGACTTATTGATGCCTGTCCACAGCTACAAGTACGTGTCATTCTTTGTGACATTTTAAATTATCTGCTTTATTCAGAGCTGGATAGACAACTGAAGGTAAAATCTAGTTGAAAGCTAGTGTCAGCCCGGTGTGATTTGGGGACTCAGTCTCATTTTCTACTTTTGACACATTGATTTTTTCCCAGCTAATTTCAGTTATTTTAGTAATTCTAGGAATCTAAAAATTGCTGAACATTTCAACTCTGCCAAATAATGGACTAGGTATAAACTATAGGTGCCATTACATTTTATATTTAAAAATAAATTAAGTAATCTAAGTGAGAATGATTTACACTGTATCTTATTACATAACTAGTGCTGCTTAATTCACCTTAAACTAGTATTCTGTATTATAATATGACTCATTGCAAACAAGGAGAAAGATTAGAAGTGTTCCATTTTGGTGTTGTTGCTTTTCTTTTTTATTTTGTTTACTTTTGTTTTTTAAACTATGTAAAATAATATTCTTGGAGTTGTACCCAATAAGACATACTCAGGAATTTCTTCAAATGGCAGCAGATATGTGAAGAATTTTGTGAATTTAGTAAAAGACAATGATATGAATGACTGGACAATTTTTTTTTGCGTATATGCTTTTTTTTTTTTTTTTTTTTTT
>VXAL01007652.1:11433-21903 GCA_013399475.1 Chauna torquata | reverse complement strand
AAAAAAAAAAAAAAAAAAAGATTCAGTGCAGAAAACCTGAAAAACTTATGTCTCTATTGCAATCTTACCTTTATTCCTAAAATGTAAACTTGATATCAGGTGGTGAGACAATGGAACAGGTTGTCCAAAGAACCTGTGGATGCCCTATCCCTGGAGCTCAAGGTCAGGCTGGATGGAGCTTTGGCCAGCCTGATCTAGTGGAAGGTGTCCCTGCACATGGCAAGGAGGCTGAAAGAGGGCCAGAGCATTGCTGCTGTTCCTGTGCTGCTGTACTGGACAGGCTGGAACTCCAGAGTGAACTCAAGTCAGACAGACTGTGACCTGTGAATGAGTCCACATGGGAGCATGTACGCCCCGGAGCACCTATTACCACGGATAAGTCCACCCCAGAGCAAGTACACCTCGAAGCATCTGTGGCTATGGAGAAGTCCATGCTGCAGCAGGTACATCTTGCTGTGTGTCCATGGATAAAGCCATGCCAAAATTCCTTGAAGCATCTGTGGCCTTGGATGAGACCACAACACAGAAGGTGTCTGAAGGGACCTCTGAAGAGGCTGTGGTCAATGGAAAAAGCCATGTCAGTGCAAGTACACCTTGAAGTGACTGTGGCTGTGGATAAGTCCACACCACAACAGGTATACCTCTTAAGAGGCTATAGCCCACTAATAAGTCTACATCAGAGCATTTAAACCTCAAAGCGTCTGTGGCCATAGCTAAGTCCACAACACAGCAGGTAGACCTCTGACGGGGCTGTGGCTCATGGATAAAGCCATGTCAGAGCAGGTACGCCTCTAAGGGACAATGGCCAATGGACAAACCCAGGCTGGCAGGGCCAATGGGAGGAGTTCATTGCAATGTTAAACTCTGTAGCTTGCTTCGAAGGCACCAAGGGTAGAGGTTGTGATGGATATACCTTTAAATTGTTGTCATGCAGGATCTGAATTGTATGTTGTAGGAAGTTCTATAGCAGGAACCACTCAACCCAACACAGGATGAGCCTCACAAGAAGCAGCACAGTTACACACTGACCTGACCTGAGCTGCCTTAGGCATCCATTAACTCAGTGCAACACACTGCCTCTCCTGTCCTGAGTGACCACCATAACAGATATAATCTAAGACATGAACCAGAAGAACTCAGTGGACATTTTATGGACATTTCACAGGGGTGGTCGGTAGACTAAAGGACTGATATCTCTGTATGGCACCCAACGTGGGACACCTCTGCTACCACTGTATTAATTGAAGGGTGATGAATAATGAGGATGCATTGGAAAGTGTGAGACCTGAGCATGATATAAATAATATAGAATAAGGGGTGGATATTTGCGTGATTTTGGCTGGGATAGAGATAATTTTCTTCCTAGACATTCACATAATGCTGTTTTGGATTTTTGATGAAAATAGGGGTGATAACACACCAATGTTTTTAGTTGTTCCAGAGCAGTGCTTACGCAGAGCCAAGGACTTTTCAGCTTCTCATGCTGCCCTGCCAGCGAGGAGGCTGGAGGTGCACAAGAAGTTGGGAGGGGACATGACCAGGACAGCTGACCCAGACTGACCAAAGGGATATTCCATACCATTTGGCATCAGGCTCAGCAATAAAACCTGGGGTAAAGAAGGAGTGGAGGGGACGTGGAGTGATGGTGTTCATCTTATCAAGAAATCGTTACCTATGGAGAGTCCTGTTTTCCTGTAGGGGCTGAACATCTGAACAAAGGAAAGTAGTGAATGAATCCCTCATTTTGCTTTGTTTTGCATGTGCAGATTTTGCTTTACCTAGTAAACTGTCTTTATCTCAACCCATGAGTTCTTGCACTTTTACCTTTCCAATTCTCTCCCCCATCCCATCTGGGGAGAGTGAGCGACTGCATGGTACGTAGCTGCCTGCTGGGGTTAGAATCATGGAATCACAGAATCATAGAATATCCTAAGTTGGAAGGGACCCACAAGGATGATCGAGTCCAACTGCCAGATCTGCACAGGACCACCCAAAAATCAGACTGTGTATCTGAGAGCATTGTCCAAACACTTCTTGAACTCCAGCAGGCTTGGTACCATGACCATTTCCCTGGGGAGCCTGTTCCAGTGTCTGACCACACTCTCAGGGAAGAACCTTTTCCTAATATCCAGCCTGAACCTCCCTTGTTGCAGCTTCATGCCATTCCCTCAGGTCTTGCCACTGGTCACCAGACAGAAGAGATCAGCACCTGATAGAGGGGATTCTGAACTGACTGATAGCTGAAAAAAAAAAAAGCTTAACATTTTAGGAAGGAGTTTTTTCTTTGTTTTGTGCTGCAATTTCTGCTGCAATCAGGGAAATGGGAATTTGTATATTATTTATAATAAGCATAACTGTATCAAAAACAGCTCACATCACAGTCAGTTCCTCCTGTCTGAATCAGGATGCCAGATCCTGACTTCTCATCCTGACTTCTTAGGTAACTCTTTGGCTTAAGAAAAAAAAAAAAAAAAAGTCTTTGTTAATGGAAGAATACTCAATATATTCCTCTGCCTCTCTTTTTCTTTCAAAGTAATTACAGTAACAATGTTACTGTTATTAACCAGTTTTGGTGGTGATGATAATGGTGTCTTTCACTATGCATTTTTTAATTTGGGTAGTAAAAAGAAAAATAAAAGAGAATTTCTCTTTACTCCTTATAAGTGTTGATAATACATTGTAAGAACTAATTCTGTGAAGATTTAGCGGTTTGCACTTTTATTATTAAACAAGCATGGTCTCTTTTGTTTTTTACAATGACTTAAGAAATATAATCATTTAGCATACTGTAATTTTTCTTATTATCCTTAGTGGGAGTAGAATAGTAGTAATCTCATTATTTCTACAGGATGGATGTGAGTATATATGTAATATTCATGTGAATTGTACTGAAGTGTAAGAATATATTTGAGTAATCTCATTTTCTCTGCTATATGGTTGTAGAATTACCTATGTAGTAAAAGTTCCATGACTACTTTTTGTCATAAGATACTTAATATTGAAACATTCAAGACTGTGCTTTTAATGAGGTCTGAGTTAGACAAAAGGATAGAAGTGTATGGTCAGTCATTTTAATGCACTTGAAATGTAGTAAAGAATTTCCAGGAGAATTTATTGTTTCTGCATTTTGATACATGTTTTATATAACTTATTTCAAATTCACATCGTTCATGTCATTCATTTGCCTGATTACGAAAGAACTGAATTTGAGAACAGAATGAGTACTAATTTCCCAACACACACACAAGGTTGCACTTAAATCTCCTATGTTTGTCAATAACCAAAACATGCACAGGTAAATTCTATAGCAAGGCAAACTGGGAATTTATTGTCAAAGGATTCTTCGTTTAACGTATCAAGTAATATTTCAGAGCTGGAATTAGTGAATATAGGTGTCAGTGATTATTGCTTTTTTAGTCTTGCTGTTTTTGCTATCTGCTGTTTGCTGTTTTTGTACACGTATGGTGTCAACACCATAATCTCAGAAACCCCAGCAGTAGCATATTCAAAATCCTGAGATGTGAGTTTTTTTCTCAGAAAGTATAACTGTAGTTTGATTTCGATGACAAAGAATAGTCCAGATTTATTCTCTGCAAAACACGACTCTAAATACCAACACAAATTTAAATGCGTCTGTGAAACATCATTGACAAAAAATCACTTTTCCTTGTGTTCTAAAAAAAATGTACATAGTTTTTCACTATTTTTGTACAGTGATTAAACAAATGTTTGTTCAATGTTACATCATTATTAAATTGGTGAGGTATGGGTTAGGTAAGTAAGTGATAGGGTGGGTGCAAAATTGCTTGGACTGCTTGGCTCAAAGAATCACAGAATGGTTGAGGTGGGAACAGGGCTCTTGGGATCACTTTATTTATTATGAAGTTCTACAAACGAAAATGCCAGTTCCTGCACCTCATTCTGGAAGGATATTTTTCTGTATGGAGAGCTTAAGGTCAAACAGACTTCTGCAAATGTCCTTCTGATTAAATATGTCACACTCTTTTCTTCCAGAATAAAATCGAAATTATAAGTGAAGTTCTTACCTAAACCCATACAGAGTTCAAGTAGACAATAGAAGACACCAGAACAGAAATCCTGGCAATCAGTAAGAGGAAATGGCTAAGTTCAACATACTTGGCATGGAGCCACCATGAACTAGCCAACATGAAATGCAACGAGATGTTTTTTAAACCTGACTTCTCCACAGGACTCGATTAAGGACTAATTTACCTATTTAGGTAAAGGAACAGGGAAGAATATCTAGGGTTCTCTTCTGCTTCCCGAGGATTCATAATTAAGACATTTTAATCTGTCCTGTTTCCTCCCTCTCTAACCCCACAGGTGTTTATTCTTTCTTCTCTATAAGTTTGGGCAGATTCAAAGAGAATACTGGAGTTTGCCTTGTAGTATCTGACTGCTATTCCAGTGGCTTGGGAACTATTGCATTTAGACAACTTAAAACCTTAACTGCAGAAAAGTTTTGGGGATATAAATCACCATACCACATAACAGACTGCACAACTAGATACCCACACTTGGGATACAATGAAGGATGCTCCCATCTGCTCAACAGTTATCGGTGGGGTTACAGTTCAAATGCATGTTCATGCAGGAAAACGGAAAGGATGGTTGGAGGACAAAGAAAAAAGGACTATATGTTAAGATTAATGAGCCAGAGAAATGGACTAAAATTGCGATAATTTATCCTGAAATCTTTGTGATAAGCAATGATGTGATAGTTCAGTGTGAGCTATACAGAAAATTGAAGTTAAGCGTAGAGAAACTTCTATTTTTATTAAAAAGTATCAAAATAACATCAGTTCCATCTCCCAGCACATTTGAGATGGAGTGAGAGAGAAGAAATGTCAACAGGTTTTTACCTTGCTTTGCTGTACTAGAAGCAAGAAGAAATCATAGAGGAAACAATGAGAGCATTTGTCACTTTTTCTTAGTAACCACAGTAAAAATGCATGGTACCTGAGCCCCACTTCAAACAATACGAAAGAAGTGGGCAGCTATGGGTTTAGCTTTTTAAGAATTAAGATGATTTATACCATGCATATTTAACAATTACTTGCTCAGTAGCATAAAATGCTAATAAAATCTGTTGAAATGCTTATGTTACCATTCAGGATCTAGTTCTATATTAAAATTTATCCACTGCAGTGTTGTCGTGGTACTAGTACTAGCACAGGTGAAAATGTTTTGTTTTCATGGGATACTTTATTTATTTATTTATTTTTGCCAAGACAAGCCAGGTAGTAGCAAATCACTTTTTGCACTGACAGTAGACCAAAATTCTCCCAGGTGTACCTACCCTGAAGATTTTGTTTGATGATCCTTGTATTGGTGAGATTCCTGTTTAAACAGAATCATAGAATCATTTAGTTTGGAAAAGACCTTTAAGATCATAAAGTTCAACCATCCATCTAACACTACAAGTCCACCTCTAAACTATGTCCTTAAGCACCACATCCACACATCTCTTAAATACTTCCTGGGATGGTGACTCCACTACCTCCCTGGACAGCCTGTTCCAATGCCTGACCACCTTTTCCAGGAAGAAATTTTTCCTGATATCTAGTATGAACCTCCCTGGTGCAACTTGAGGCCATTGCCTTGCGTCCTATCACTTGTCACCTGAGAAAAGAGACTGATATATGGCTTATTTTCTAGTTCCTTCACCAGCTTTGTTACTCTTCTCTGCACACACGCGAGCAACTCAATATCCTTCTTGTAATGAGGGGCCCAAAACTGAACACAGTACTCAAGGTTCAGTCTCACCAGTACTGAATACAGAGGGACAATCACTTCCATAGTCCTGCTGGCCACACCATTTCTGATGCAGGCCAGGATGCTGTTGGCCTTCTTGACCACTTGGGCACACTGCTGGTTCATATTCAGCCGGCTGATGACCAGCTCCCACAGGTCCTTTTCTGCTGGGCAACTTTCCAGCAACACTTCCTGAAGCCTATACAGCTGTATGGGGTTGTTATGGCCGAAGTGCAGCACCTGGCACTTAGCCTTATTGAATGGCTTGTGACTGGATGCAGCCTATCAATATAGCCTATCCAGATCCCTCTGCTGAGCCTTCCTACCCTCAAGCAGATCAACGCTCCCTGTCAACTTGGTGCCATCTGCAGACTTACTGAGGGTACACTCAATCCCTACATCAGTATAATTGATAAAGATTTTAAACAAAACTGGCCCCAATACCGATCCCTGGGGAACACCACTTGTGACCAGCTGCCAGCTGGATTTAACTTTATTCACAATGACCCTTTGTGCCTGGCCATCCAGCCAGTTGTATCTGAGGGTCTCAGATATGTCCCCACTATTAACTACCACTGTCCAGGAAGCATTACACAAATTTTACAGATAAGAATTCCATATAGTTGGCTAATACTTCCTTGAAGTGTTAACTAGTCTGGAGTCATGCAGAGATATCTGAGTTCCTTCAGAAGTAAACGGGTCTGTTCTCAAAATTTGTGTGCATATGCCATTGCGGCTTTGCATTCAGTGCATTGAATTTTTTTAAAGACAAAGGTAATTTGCCTATAACAGTGCCCTGACAATGCATCTTTACTGTTTTCTTGTTCCAGATTATTATCTGTCTGGATTTAAAAGCTAGTTTGGAATAAATTTAACTACCTCTATGGAGCCCTTAGGCACCTAAATTGGAGCTTAGGAAGAAGTAATGTGCAGAAACCCAAATGTCATGACTCTTAAGCCCTCCAGACATCTGATACATCAATTCTACAACTGACTGAGTTTTTGACTAGTTTTTCATGGATTTGTTTCAGTTCATTCTTAGAAATACCAAAACCATCAGCACATCAAACATCTGACTATTAGATCAAAATATTATAATTCAGAGGAGATGATATTCTGCCTGTTCCACTGGAGGTACTCAGCCTGATGAATGCTCTAGATCACATGTAATGCTTGACATCCATCACTCTTTTAGGTACTCCCATGTAGAGCACTCCTACGAAAGGCAAGATTTGCGCACAGAAAGATGAATATGAGAGGCACGTTGTACAATTGAAAGACTTGAAGAAAGTGAGTAAGCATCATAGAGATAAATCATAAAATGGGTAGACAGATACAGGTAATGACAGAGAAATACAGATATACTATGGAAACTTCAGCTTTAACCACTATTTAGTCATACAAAATGTATTGTCAGAGATGCTGGATAGAAAGAATCACTACAAACTTAGTAGACCCTGTACCTACTTCGGATACTTTAAGCTGAGTACTTGCTTTGTCTTTTTGCAGCCTATGTTCACCAGTCTTGACCACGTGCCAACCTTTTATTTTCCTATAAATCTGTAATTTGTTCTGTACGTATTTTTTCTTATAAATCAGACGATGCGGATAACTTAGTAAATTCTTCTTTCTTTGAACACTATCTACTATAAGACATAATGACAATTTCAAAACATTGATATATGAGCCAGTGAAGTGAATTTTAAAGGACAAAGAGAGTTTTTCCCTGATGAATTTCAATTGACTGATATTATCAACGGATTTAATACAGCTCCCCTCAAAAAAAAAAAAAAAAAAAAAATATTTCCAGAAGTCCTTCATATTGAAAGGTATTATTCTACTATGTATTGTGGGTCACTATCAGTTTCTACAAGAACAAAGACTCTTAGATTCATGTTTCCACTTTAAAATAAAGCTAGAGGGATAAAAGTCCAAACCTTATGTTTCAATTAATGGAGACAAATACGTTTCCTGGGGAAAATTGTAATCAATCTCCTGCCGTGCAATGAAAACCAAGAAGAAGCAATGCAAATGTGTTGCACAATAGCTATTATATTACACAGTATTATTTTACATTATCTGTAATGCTTCTTGATTACCTAGTTCATGTTCTGAAAGTGATCCTTTAACCTTCAGTGGTTTTATTGCTACAACAAAGTAAAAAAAAAAAAAAAAAAAAAGAAAGGAATTGTATCACTCTTCTCAGGTGTTCTGGAAATGTCTTTGTCAATACAGCAGTGAAAATGAAAAGGGACATTTGGCTTTTTTTTTTTTTTTTTTAATGCAAAACAAGTTTTGTCATATTACTAAGCACTTTTTAATAGCCTCTAGACAACACAGTTAAGTCACTCCACATACTATGACTCAATGTTTTAGCAAATGTGATAATCAAGTTGGAAAAAAATCCCAGGATTAATGTTTTCACACAGCCTTCATCATACTAGCAGGTAGTTACGAAGACCATTTACCAGTATTTCCAGAGACTTGTTTAATCTTTTCCAATCAGTAACTGAATTTCTTTATATTCCTACATAGGAGAACAGACCTCAACTCAGATACCCTTTTTTTTTTTTTCTTTTTGAAGACTATGAAGACTTTGAGTAGGTACAAAATCTTGAGAAACAAAAGTTTAACAGTTTAACAGATGAAGGACAACATAACGTGATAAGCTATGATCTGACAAAATTAAAGTCTATCCTGAAGCAACAAAACATAAGGTCTCTCATAAATTTCAGAAAAATATTCTTGATGGCTCCCTGACCCGCACTTTGAATCTTCTGCTTTTTTAAAATACACTGACTGAAAGGCGGAATGCTAATTCACTACTATTGGGCATGTAGAAAATAGATAATTCTGTAGGGACTGCTTATTGCAATTAGATAAATAATCTCTATACCTTTAAAAATAATGAACTATTTGCAATGCAGTGTATCTCTGTAGAGCCTTTCTTTCTTTCTTTCTTTCTTTCTTTCTTTCTTTCTTTCTTTCTTTTTTCTTTCTTTCTTTCTTTCTTTCTTTCTTTCTTTCTTTCTTTCTTTCTTTCTTTCTTTCTTTCTTTCTTTCTTTCTTTCTTTCTTTCTTTCTTTCTCTTTCTTTCTTTCTTTTTTCTTTCTTTCTTTCTTTCTTTCTTTCTTTCTTTCTTTCTTTCTTTCTTTCTTTCTTTCTTTTTCTTTCTTTCTATCTTTCTCTTTCTTTCTTTCTTTCTTTTTCATTCTTTTGTTCTTTTGTTCTCTCTCTCCCTCTTTCTTCATTTCTCTCTTTCTCTCTTTCTTGTTCTTTTTACAGCAAAATTTGAACTCAAAATTGAGTTTGATATTCAAGATTAATACTTATGGTTGTCCTGGGCAGATAATGTTTTCAATTTGCAAGGTCACTTTCAAAAAAGTATATGTAAAAGTAAGCTTTCTCATTGCTAGGAAAATATTGTACAAATAAGAAACACAAGCAAATATGCTTTTGTCATTTGGAACATAGAGTCACATTAGGGATGCATGATACATCGCATGAGATAAAGAAAACTAAAGGGATTTGGCACAGAGTACAAGCTGATCTGTAGAATATTGTAACCCTAGTGGAAATTATACAAAAAGAAAATCTATATTTTTGCTTTGCAATTAAGAATATTTTCAGTTTTGTGCTCTATACCAGACCAGTATACACAAGAATTGCAAGGAAGCCTAAATTTCCCGTTCCCTCAATATGAACAAGGTTAATACCAGCTCTATAACCAACAGACACTTAGAAGTGCTTTAGAGTATATGGCCTGACTTTCATTATCTACCATTTAATATTTAATAAAATTTTTGAAGTAAGCTTTTCAAAACTTCATAAGTTCACATTTTCTTTCTTGATGTTCACAGTATAAAATCTATATGTGTGTGATTCATTCTGTTCAATATTTTGTAATTCATTTACCACCAAAATATTCATTATAGATTGATTCCCTGTGACTCTTAGTAACTTACTGAAAACACAGTTTTTCTAAGTTATCCATATAAATAGTGGAGAGAAGCAGCCCACCTTAAATCTGATGCTCTCTCTAAGGATTCCCAATATTTCTCTGTCCATAATATAAGGAATCTTGGGTGGCTATGCTCTGAACTCAGGTGATTCACTTAGTGCCTCAAAAGAGGTGGGCTCAATCTGGATTTAAAAGCAGTATTGAAAATTACGTTTTTTAATAATGAAAAAATTATTTTTCATTTTTCATGCAGAAAACTCATGAATCATCTGAAGAATGATGAATTCAACTGCCCTTTCATCAATATCTTGAAATAAGCAGAAATATACATAGGCAAAAATCTCTCTGAAGCATAAGCAAACAAATCTCTGTTTTTTATAGAACAGTTAATCTTATTTGAGTGAAACTTTGTTTTATCAATGTATGGATTTAGTCTGTAATCCTGAAATAATAAATGGTTTAATGTTTATCTAGAATAACTTCCAGAACCACAGCGTATGTACTTCATGGGTATAACAACTCGGCCATCTTTCTAAGCAGTACTGACAGAAACAAATACCGTTTAGAAAATATATGCTTTCTGAGAGAATAAATCATTGGAAAAACATCTCACTTTAGTTAATTATAAATTAACTTAAACAGCTGGGTAAAAGGGATTGTAAGTGAATGCAGAAGTAGACACCAAACTTATATTAGACTTCACATTTCTAGAATAATTTAACAAAAGACCTTGC
>VXAL01007651.1:178147-296849 GCA_013399475.1 Chauna torquata | reverse complement strand
AACAGACAAAAAAAAAAAAATTCACCCTATCCTCAGTAGGCTTCAATTAGCTTTACAGGGATCTTCTCTCCCAGTAAAAGATTTACAAGATGTCTGCAAATCAAATTGGTTGGATGGTGCTGTTGTAGGCATTTCTTTTAATGGATTCTGTTGTGTCTACTGTAGTAAGATGCCAGTGGTTTCTATGGCACTTGATGTTTCTTAATTCTTAGTATTTTAAAATGTTTTGCAGGTGTATATTTTTCACTGTGCTAACTAAAAAGTCATCTTTGATGTATCTAGTAAGGTTTAGTGTGCTAATTTCTGGACTGAAACATTAAAAAGTAGAGCAAGAATATGCAAATTCTGATGCAGTAAATTAAGTAACATGCTGAATATATTAGTAGTATGCATAGTGATTTTTACTGTAAACATAAAGTAAACTGCTCATTTATGTGACTTTTTTGGAGTGTCCAAGCGCATGACTGTAGCTGCAAAAAACACCCTGTTTTGTTTAGCACAGGATTTAGAAGTGGAAAGGGATGTAAACGTATTTCAGCTGAATGGTCAAATGAATTATTTTTAGTTACAGCTTTTCAAAGGAACACTGTCCTTTTGAAAAATACTCAATAAATGTTGCTTCTCACACTACATTTGTTATGGAAGTCTCTGGACAGTTCTTGGTTTGGTTTTGTTTTAGAGTGGAAGGAGGTTATAAATCCTTATTCCTATATTACAAAGAAAGCTTTCCTTTATTCTGCCCACCTTTTGGGAGTTGTGTGCGAAAGTTCTGAGCAATTCTGGCAGAGTAGATTCTTTCCAGAAGTCCATTAAAAACAAATAAATAAACCTTTTCAGCAGTGCTTGTTGGTTTGTAGTATTACTGGTAAGAATATAGGAAAAAATACTTTTTTTTTTTTTTTAAAGCTTTGTTTTAATTGTGACTGGCATTTGAATCTCAAGTGTGATTTCTGTTACAATTAGAAAAGAGTTGACACGTGGATCGACGGCATGGGTACCTCATATCAATCGTTGTCTTCAGACATGTCTGGAACAGTTGTCATTTGTGAATGCTTAAGAAATCTTGAGGTAGAGAGATGCCGTAATGATGCCTTTTGGCTATAGACGCCTCAGTGGTACAAGACGCACGCTGATGTAAACTGCAGTGGTACTGCAGATCTTCTCTCCTGCTTTTCTGTCACTGCACAGAGAAGACAGGGCAAGGTTTGTAGGCAGAAATGTTGTCTTTTTGTTAAGGCAAGCCAGTATAATTGGAAAGGTAAGACAAGCTTTTGGGCATACAAGGTGCTGAAAGGACTTGTATTTCTGAAAGCTTGCCTGGTTTTTACAACCCTGCTAGCTAATACACTAAAAGTTGTGAAATATATCTACAAACCATGCCCTTCATCTGTCCTCAAACTGTTGTGGATACAAAAAAAAAAAAGGTGCTGCAGAAAGAGGCAGAATTGGTGCTTCCCTGAGAAGGGACCTGTAGGAGAGTGGGTCCTGTGCCTGACTGGGTTGGCTCTGTTAACTTTTGCTTTATGACTAGTATTGCCAGGCTTTTCTCAATACTTATTTTCAGAAAGGACAAACACACTGGGATTTCGTGCAGGCTGCTTTATTACACCTTTTTTGAACTGTCTTCTGTGTGCTCGGGCTGGGTGCTTGAGTGCTTTTAATTGCTTAATGCAAGCATTAAAAGAGCTAAAATGCATTTTAATCCTCTTTGTTAGTCTTTTTCTTACCAGTCTTTTAAAATTATTAATTTTAAATCAAACTTTTGATGAAGCTTCAATATGATCCACAGCATGCAAGGAGTGTCTTTCATAGCCTTCTCTTCAAGTTTAATGATGAGGAACCCTAAAGGTGTAGTGAAGAGGTGAGATTACTACTGACCGTTGATATCTAAGCTTGGTATATGAGCACCTGAATAAGAAAAGTCACAACTCATTATGTAATTCTGAAGGCCTTGTATATGCATAGGTACAGGATCTAATAAGCATCTGAATAGTGGAGAAACCAGGTTTTATGATAGCATTTCTGATCTATAATAATCATTAAGGACATTGCCTTGCTCTAAACAGTTCCCAGAGGAATTCATCAAATTACAGATAGTCTGAACAGATAAGATACCCATTACGAACTATAAACATTTCACAATATAATTGAACATAAAACACCAAGTAATTGCTTGTCAAGTATAGCTAGAATGCAGTAGAGTAGACAAAAAAAAAATTTTATAGACACTTGTCCTTGGGCAACCAGTATCTCTGCTCTGATACTGTCTTTTATGAACATGTGCTAACTTCTGAGGGAATTCTCAGTATTCTCTTTGCATTAGGAGCTTCTTTGAACAGAAGTAATCTATTTGTCTAACAAATGTTACAGGGAGTAACAAAAATGAATTTGAATTGAGAAATCTTATTTTTGTGAATTTTCAAACAGAAGTGGTGGTTTTAAGATTTCAAAATAGAATTGTGATGTTCCAGCTCTGGAATTGTTTGAGATATGAGTGTATTGGAAAATTTTATCACAGAATCACAGAATGGTTGAGGTTGGAAGGGACCTCCAGAGATCATCTAGTCCAACCCACCTGCTCAAGCAGGGTCACCTAGAGCACATTGCACAGGATTGCATCTAGGCGGGTTTTGTATATCTCCAAAGAAGGAGACTCCAGACCTCTCTGGGCAGCCTTTTCCAGTGCTCTGTCACCCTAACAGTAAAGAAGTTCTTCCTCATGTGGAGATGAAACTTCCTGTGTTTTAATTTGTACCCATTACCTCTTGTCCTATCTCTGGCCACCACTGAGAAGAGTTTGGCCCCATCCTCTTTACATTGTTCCCTCAGGTATTTGTACAAGTTGATAAGATCCCATCTCAATCTTCTCTTCTCTAGGCTAAACAGGCCCAGCTCACNTCGACCTGCTGTCCACACTTCTCCTAATGCAGGCCAGGATCCCATTGGCCTTCTTGGCCAAATGGGAAAATTGCTGGCTCATGGTTAACTTGTTGTCCACCAGGACTCCCGTGTCCTTCTCCGCAGAGCTGCTTTCCAGCAGGTCAGCTCCCAGCTGATACTGGTGCCTGGCGTTATTCCTCCCCAGGTGCAGGACCTTACACTTGCCTTTGTTGAACCTCATGAGGTTCCTCTCTGCCCAACTCTCCAGCCTGTCTAGGTCCCTCTGAATGGCAGCACAGCCTTCTGGTGTGTCGGCCACTCTGCCAAGCTTTGTATTGTCCGCAAAACGGATGATATTTATCCTTATACATTCCTGATTTTTTTTGCATTTTAAGGAAATTAAATATACACAGATGACTGTATTAATGAAGAAAATGCAGCTTTGTTTAGCCTGGTCAGAATGTAATGAAACTGGAAAGAACAGTGGATTCACTGCTATTCAAGAGACATGCCAGCAGGAAGGAGCTCAAACCACTCACCCTGATTAATGGCAGGGTCCTCAGGTTGGTGGTGGAGAATGTGCGTTGGTGGAGCCTCCTTTGGCAATTTTGGTTGCTCTCTGCAGATGACAGAAATCTGTCTGTAAATCTAGGTGAAAGCCTTTGGATCTAAACTGGTGGAGCGACATCAAAGACCACAACTCTTGAAGGCAGGCAGGAAGTGCTAAGGATGCAAAAGTGTGGAGAGATGCCATTAGATACTGGCTAAAATGAGCGAAAAAACTGATGTGTCAGAGGAGGCAGAGAGCATCTTTCTCAGGATAAATCCAGATGATGTTCCAAGTTGTCAAGCAGTTGGAGAGCACAGTAAAAATCCTCATGAGGAATTAATGACAGATGATTAAAATGCAGAAAGTCAAAGCTGTTGGATGTGAGGATAATGTCACAAGGGAAGCAGAATTTGGGAACGAAATTTGTCACTAAGCAGCTGAAGAGGAGAAGAAACTGTTTATATGGCACAAGGACCAATAAAACCCATGTCCCGTGGAAAGAAGTTTTAGAAGTAGCTGCAGAGCATAAGTCTGTTTTAAGGTATACAAATCTGCAGCCCTGTGTAAAACGAAGTAATAAAAAAATGCAAAATGTAGGCAGGGAAAGATCTGACTTCTGGGGGAAATTGTATCACAAGGTAGCCGTGCCCTATTTTCTGTGTTGGATCAAGTGTGGGTAAATAAGAAGATGGCAAGAAACTGTTTTGTCAAGGAGAGACAAGACAGAATTGCCAAGAAATCTGCAACCAGCAGATCATCACTACTTTGGGTAAGCGTGTGTATGTACCTGCATATGTGCAGGAGAGAGAGAGAGACGTGGCTGGAGTACAGCCACATCCCAGCTGAGAATGACACTAACTTTTGTAAGGCTGAGCAAGTGCATGGGGATCTGGCATTCACTGGTAGTCTGTGGAAGGCAGCAGTGGATTCCACAGACATAGCTTTCAGATAGGATAATGGCAAGCAGGAGGAGACAACTGGTAGCTAACTATCAGCAGTGTGGGGACATAGAATCATTGAATCACAGTTTAGGTTGGAAGGAACCTTAAAGACCATCTAGTTCCAACCCTCCTGCCGTGGGCAGGGACACTTCCCACCAGATCAGGTTGCCCAAAGCCCCATCCAACCTGGCCTTGAACACTTCCAGGGATGGGACATCCACAGCTTCTCTGGGTAACCTGTTCCAATGCCTGACCACCCTCATAGTGAAGAATTCCTTCCTAGTGTGTAATCTAAATCTGCCCTCTTGGTTTAAGACCATTTCCCCTTGTCCTGTTACTACACACCCTGGTAAAGGGTCCCTCCCCATCTCTCCTGTAGGCCCTCTTCAGGTACTGGAAGGCTGCTATGAGGTCTCCCCGGAGCCTTCTCTTCTCTAGGCTAGACAACCCCAACTGTCTCAGCCTGTCTTCACAGGAGAGGTGCTCCAGCCCTCTGATCATCTTCATGGCCCTCATCTGGACTTGCACCAACAGGTCCATGTCTCTCTTGTGCTGGGGGCCCCAGAGCTGGATGCAGTACTCCAGCTGGGGCCTCATGAGAGCAGAGTAGAGGGAGGGAATCACCTTCCTCAACCTGCTGGCTTCTTCTTCTGATGCAGCCCGGGATACAGTTGGCATGCAACAGCTTTCTGCTCTTATGTTGGTAAAAAGGAGTGTTGATTACATACTGGAGAGCTTAGCTTACGAGGGATGCAAATGGGTCTGAATTCTGATATAAGAAGCTTCTTTGCTGCATAAGCCAGGTCTTGTTGATAATGGTGATAATCAAGGTTACAACATGGGAGATGAATCTTCTTGAGTGGAGAACATGAATAAGGAGTGTAGATGAAAAGATTTCTAACTGTGGAAAATAAAGGGAAGATTTGCAGAAAAACAGGATGGAGTTCTTCTGTAGGGGCATATTACATTAGGATTCTCATAAGGAAAAGGAATCTTATTCTTTATTCTTTCCCTTTTCTTCCCTTAATTCTGATTTGGTCCTGTGAAGTATTTCTTGAGCCTGGTAATACACAAATGTCTTACTTCTCAGTTCAGAAGTATTCTGGGAGCATATGAAGAAGCAGTGCTTTCAGCTACACACAAGTGATAAAGTTAAATGCCTTGTTAATTAATAAAATGTGTTGCTGTGGAAGGAATTGTATTTACTTTAGAGCCTGGTTGTTCAAAATGTGGTTCATTGAAATACAATGTCCTTAAAAAGTACAGAGGACTAAGTGGCTAAGAAGGGCTGCAGTTTGTGAGTGCCTGTCACTTCTTGTTCTGGTTACAGCTTGAGTTGGGAATATACTTCGTGACCAGAGTGGACCAATACTGAAGCAAGTATATGAAACGGAAGAACATTTGATGCTGCATTACAGGCAC
Source organism: Chauna torquata (assembly GCA_013399475.1). Taxonomy (NCBI): domain Eukaryota; kingdom Metazoa; phylum Chordata; class Aves; order Anseriformes; family Anhimidae; genus Chauna; species Chauna torquata. The sequence goes on along the minus strand of VXAL01007651.1, from coordinate 291,056 downwards.
AGATTGCTTTACTGTACAAACTGAGCAGTTAGCATAAGTTATGTTTATCAGTGCATAAGATAAATGCTTTCTCACGTATGTCATCTTAACAAGTCTACTTTTGCCTGCAAGACACCCCATTGATCACAGATGTTAAAGTAGGAATTGCTCTTTTCCCATGGAATACCATCAATCATATACATGATTTATTTAAATTTCATTGCATTTCCAGCATTCTTACTTTTTCCAGAGTAATATCCTCAGTGATTTCTTGAGGCTTAGTAGTCCTTTTACTAAATAGGGAGCCTAGACCCTGCACTGCACTTGTGAGAGAAGTCTGTGTGTCATAGGGTCTCTTGAGTATTAGGAATATTTATAAATGTTTAAAAGCTTAACACTCAATATTTATTGAGAAATATGTACTGGAATATATGTGTTGTTTTTGTTTGAGGGAAATCAGAAGTCTTCTGAAACGGTGTTTCAAATTAAGAAAGGTGTTAAGGTTAAAATTTGTCCTCATGTGTTGTAAATAGTACCGAAGAAACACATCCACATGGGGGGTTAACAAATTAGAATACTGTCATTTTGATAAGTACTACTTATTCAAATTATTAGGTGTTATGGTGTCCATAAAGTCATTCTGTTGATTTAAACACATTCAAATTAGGCTTTGGCACATTATTATTATGTGTTACTGAAGACCCTATGTGGAACGGGATTGGGTTAATCGTGGTAACAGTTCTGGTAGTCTCTGTGGTCACTTGGTGCCTATTGAAGTTGTCCTCCCTCAGCCAGCTTACTGCTCAGCTCCCTCAGAGTGAAGAAGTAAAGGACTAAGCTTTCTGTTCTTGTATTTTGCTTGTTCAGCTGTTTTGCTTTGAAGGAAATAATGCGTGCTCTTCCTATATATACAGCTCGTACACTTTCAGTGTTTCTTTCCTACAAGTTGCCCATTTTTAGCATCATAAAGACTCAGTGGTAATGATAGCTGAAACTAAACTAGAAACATCTTTTTGATATATGTACCCAAGATGAAAATTATCGCCGTGCAGGAGTAGGCATTTTGTTACTTCACTTGAGATATTTTTTCAAGGCAGTTTCTCAGAGTGAGGCTTTTGTACTGAAATGCAGAGAGATTTAATAACAAGTGTATCTGTCTGAAAATGGTAAGACGTAGTCCAGATATTTTAAAATTGATGTTTTGGGGTAGCTGTTATTTTTAAGTTTCTTGTGGTCCTTATGTTTGTAATCTTCAGGATAGAACACTGAGAGCTTTTTAATACCAAAGCAGTCTTATTTCTTAGGTTGATTTTTCTAATTCTACTGGTAGTATTAGAAATAGCATGCTATTAAAACGTCATTCTCAAATTACTGTTGCAAATAATGGTAGCATCTGAGTTTTGTGCATTATTTCTACTCATTCTCTAGAAGTTGTAAGCTTTCCTATATTATTATTGTACTTTTGGAAAATAGAGAATTTTACATGAAGAGCATCCATTATTATTTTTGTTATTATTTATTCAAATAGGGTGTGGGTTTTTTTATTACTTTGATGTAGGGATCTGATATGCAATTAATTATTTATTAAGTGGTAGCAGTGTCTATAAGAGCAGGGAAGGAACTGAGGATTTAGGTGGGGGTGTGAATGAGCAGGACCTGGGGAACAGAGCAACCTGAAGGGTTGGGTGGGAGTTTGAGACTTTTCAGATGTGAGGCACAGGAATAACTGGAGGGGATAGGATATAAAAGCCTGCTGTTTTTATGACAAGACTTTGTGCGAGACACTGGAATCGGACCTATTGTTCTAAAGTCCCAAATTCCCTTTCTTTTGTACACAGCTATTGATTATGGTCAGAATATCTTCATCTTCTGTAGTAAGTGATCCAAACCGGAGATGACAACTTTAATAGCTGTTATTTAAATGTAGATAGTGGGTATCAGTCCCACTTGTCATTTTGTGGATTGATGGTGAATGTCAGGAGCAATATGGAGATTTTCTTTCTTTTGTAAATCTTAAACAATTTGTCAGACAATCCACTGTGTATCAGAAAGATTAAGCTATCAGAAGTTATGAAATGTCAGGACTACCTGCAGTTGATTTACCATGTCAGTTCATTTCTTGTGGTTGTGCATGCATATTATGATTCAGTTTTTAATTATCTGACCACATACAATTTTTTTTCCTTTGGAATTCTCTTCCATTCAGTGCGTGGATGATAACCTGTGGATGAGGGACAGTTTCCTGAACAAACTCTGTATTACTTGCTTTGGAAATCAATAAATATGCAGTGAAAGACACAGAGGACTGCTTGAGGAGATGTGAAATCACATGGTTGAGGCAGCTGAATGTTGCTGTGGAGAACTGCGTTCTCACTGAGCTTTTCACCGTAACCAGGATGTGTTTCTTGCTTTATGAGTAATAGGAGTAATGATTTTAACATCTTTGGAGCTGTGAAGATGAATTAATTAATTTTCTTATATGCTCAGATACTATCATTCTACACAGCCAGCATTTCTTGGTCTTAAAGCATTTACTTTGTCGCTCCATCTTGATATTCTTCTGGTGATCTAATTTCACAAGCCACTTTTAAAATAAATGTTAATGACTCATCTTCAGAGGTTGGTCATGAGTAATATTTGGCCCCACAGCACGTGGGCACCAATACAGTGTTTCTGTGGCATATATCTAGCTAATTTTGAGGTATTCCTTGATGGACAGCATAGCTAACTTTAAAACTCGAAACTTAAGGCATATAGCAGTCAGAATACGGAGATTTTTTTAGTTGTGTTTTATATTCAGCTTATTGTGATTCAGTCATAATAAGGCTAAGTTTGTCATCTTAGAAATTACCTGTTTGGAGCTTCAGGACAATTCCAGTGATGCAGAATGCGCCCAGCAGAGGTGTAAGAGTTCCTGCTAATGGGGGGTTTTAGTAACTGAGTTCAGTGCTGTTATTGATGACATTACAGATGTTAGATCTAACTTGTCCTGTGGAGCCTGACTCTTAAAATGTTCTTAAAAATTCTGTGATGTGCTTATGTGCTGCAGTAGTTATTAAGAGTGAGAATCAGAGATGTTTAATTGAATCTGAAGCACGGTAGTGTGGCTCCCTTGGGTAGGTGTGGAAGCTGGAGAAAGGAAGGTAGCATGTGGGGTGAAGCTTCTTATTTTCAGTTAACTCCAGAGTCCCTTGGGAAATGCAGACAGTTTACCAACAAACTTGCTCCATCCTTACCAGTGCTGCAAATACCGCCTTAGACTGAAAATGAAGTTGAGCTCTTAATCCTCACCAGTAATCAAGGTTTGGTAGGTTAATGTAGGTCAGGTCTCCTATGCCATCTCTCCAACATGGTGTCTTCAGTGGGTTTAAGCAGATGTAATGGCACTAACTGTTGTATTATTAGCAAAGAGATTCCTTTGGTTGTGAAAACAACAACAGCATGTATTCTTTTTTCTTTACTGTCTTAACTCTGCAGTGGTAACTTATCTTGAATGTCAGCAGAGGTGAGTTTTGAATACACATGGGTAGCAAATTTATTGAGTAAACAGTTGCTACTGTTAAATAAATTATGTTTAAGGCTGGAGGTGCATTTTGAAGCCCTTATATTGCCAGAGTGCGGCAGAGGCCCATAAAGTCCTGTACAGAAGGCGTGTGAGCAGTAGAGGAGGCTTTAAAAAGTGGGTAAAGTGTCTTTTTAAATGCTCTTCATGTTTCCAAGTGGCTGTGGAGGTGGCTTTTGGGGGTTCACTGTCCAATGTGATGGTGCTTAATTTTCCAAATTATTTTGACATGTGTTCTTTAGTAACAATTCCACTGTACTGTGCTGTGGCACCTGTCGGTAACTTGCCAGTATAGATTTAGCTGTCGTTGCAAAACTGAATTATTTCTTTGTAATTTTCCATAATAGAGAAAGGTAGTTTTGTTGTTATTTATTTTTTTAACTATTCCTGTGGCCAGCACTGGTTTTAGTGGGCATGTTAGGTTATGTAAAATATTCGTTTACTCTGTTGATAATGACAGCTTTCTATTTTGGTTTTGGGCTGTTTTGCCCATTTTTTCTACTTCCTAGAAGAGGAGAAAATTAAAATGGGTAAAGAGAAAACGTTAGATTTTTTTTTTTCCAATGTAAAAGTATTTGAATGTAACAAATTTTTCAAAAGCCATGCTACTCACTCCTCTTGATCTTTTTAATTCTGCATAAAGATGGTCTGCTTTCTTCATTCACTACTTGAAATAAATAGGGAGAGGAAACCTTAAAATACTTAAAATAAGATTGAAGATCTTTATTTTCCATTTCTGCAAGCCAGTAATATTCGAGGTCGAAAGTAAGAGACCTGTTCTGAAGTAAAAATTACTTTCGAAAATTTTTAATCAGCTGAAAATTTTTGGAACAGTTCTAATCGTGGCAACCACACAATTGTTTGAGGGAAGGCTGTTCACCACTTTGTGTTCATTTCTGTGTGGTTAGGACCAGGCTAATAACTCTGGGATCTGTTCAGATATGTCCTGTCAGTTCTTGTTGTTTTCAAGTGAGTGTCATTCCGAGGGATCAGCCAGGCATTTTAGACTTCTCACGGGTAGTGATGAGGGGGGCATTGTATCTGGACCAGTGATGCCCGCTCTTTCCACCCAAACAGCTGTAGAATATAGCTCTTTAGTGTGTTTTACTGAATGTGCTAGGAATGCTGAGCCCTAGCATTCGTGCTTTGTCAAGGCTGTGCTAACGAAGGAGATGTGACTGCCCTGCTCCTTCATGTTATTCCCCCTGGCAGGGATGAACTATCGTGCCTTACACAGCTGCAGGAGCCAGCACACGTGCGCAGTGGTAGGGCACTGTGCACAGCTGGTCTGTCTGTCGCTGGAGACCAGCTGTTCCTGCAGCTGGACTGTAGCAGAGCATTTGGGTTCGCTTCCCCCATTTTGCAGGGTTTTTCAGTGAAGGACCCCAGTGGTAAGAGACTGAGTCAAGCTAAAGAGCAGAAACAACCAAGGCGGGATATCTCAGTCACCAGGATGCCAAGTGGTCTGACACCCAGAAGCTGTTAAATGTTGCGGGTATATGACAAACTCTAGTACGAATAACATGCTAGGGCTTTCAGGATATTAATCTATTTTATGATCTCCCTTTATAAAGAAAGCTATATAATAAAGTGCTCCAGGGTCCGTTCAGATGAAAGGCATTAGATAATGGCGCCTTTGGATGTTTACCTCTTGTCAGGGCCTTCTAATTCATTTATCACTGAAATGCTTTATTGCAGCAACTCTATTCTTGCCCATGTGTGGTGTGAAACCATTTGAATGTCATCCTTATTTAGCTCATTTCTTAAGTTTCCTATTGTGAGGCATCTATGGGCTGAATTAAAACAGATATGAAACACTAAAACCAAATCCCTACATAAAACTGCCAAATAAAACAGACAGTCAGGCAAGATTAAAAAAAAAAAAAAAAATCAGGCACAAGGACAAGCCCAACAGACCTCTTGCAAACCACCCACAAAGGGATTAGTTCCCAGCTACTCAAAGGAATGGGAAAAACATGGGTAGCAGCTAAAAGAGTAAAGGGAAAGGACCCAAAACAGATAAAAATAGCTCTGTTGAAAGAAGCAAGACTTGCAGCAGAGACAGCCAGAAAAAGACAAGAAGAGAAGGGCACGGTGAAATGTTGGGCAAAAATGCAGGTTGTTATACGTGGGTGGAAGCCGCCTTCTGATGCGGCATCCTGGTCCTGTAACAGACGCGCGGCCCCTTGCCTTTAGCTTGGTTCTGCCTGGCCGTTTCAGCCTGCCTAGGGACTGCCGGCTGCAAGGAGGGAGCTGCACAGCTGGTACGAGTCAGGAAGCTGCTTTTCTGAAGCACAGGTCTGCCTTCTGTGGTTGGAATTATGGTGTCAGGGCCCTTATCCCACCCTTAAGCACAGAATACTCAAGTACTGAAATGTTTTGCAAGGTGAGGTCTAGAACTTGGAAAAAGATGCCTCCTTTGGAGGTTTTGGATTTTACTGGCATTGCTGATTTTTTCTCTTCTTTCCCAAGAAAACCCTTTGTAGCTGAATGCTATAGGCAAGTGAAGATCGAGTACAAATGCTTCTCTAAAACGTCCTGTTTTTAATGAAGTGTTTCTCCATGAATTGACGCTACTTATTACAAGATCATTTAAATGAAATCTGTGTTACTGCCAGGTTTGTAATCTGAACTGTAGTACTTCACCTGGGCCAAGTTATTGTCTCAAAACAGGTTCAATTATTGAAGGCTGGAGAAAAGCCTAACATGTGGCTTGGCATTTTTGGTAGGATCCACCCATTTCGAAACAAACACACCCTGAACATTTTGCTGGTCCTTTATTAAACCTTTTGGCAATCTGCGTCTGGTTTCTGCTTTGCATAGTTGCTGCTTTATGGAATTCTTACTGACTGTTATTTTTTCCACTTGGCCGTATTTAGGTATGTATTTAAATGGTAGTAATAATAATAACAATATCTTTAGTCCCACTGCTGTTTTTCCTCAAGTAACATTCCTGTAGTTTTCTCTCCCTCTCTCCCCCCTTGCAATCACATCTTTTTACATTAAAAATATTTTAATGTTTTCAGTTGTTACCATGTTTTGCCTTTTTCCCTTCATTGCTTTTAAATCTCTTTATGTGAAATGGGTGCTCGGGAAAGCTGGAAGTTGCTTGTTTTCATTTAAAACATATGTTAGTTAAAATAGCTAAGAGAATATAAAGGAGCAGTTTCTGTTGCATCAGGCAGAACTCTGACTTTATTGAAGCTCTCTTTGGCACTACAGTTGTCTTCATAAATCAAAACTTGTCATATCCGTAGGAAGCCCCGTTCTCTTCATTGTAGCTTTGAACGAACACAAGGATTGATGCTATAGCTGTGCAGGAGTGTGGTATAAAAGGAGGATGGTGAAAGGAAGAGTCTCTTACACCCTCATATGTAATCTACAGTTTAGCATGCCTTGATTCCTGTTCTTCACTGGTAGTATTATGTGAGACTTCTGAAAACTGTTATTGTGGTACTGGCATGTGGCTGTGATGAAACATGCCACAGTCTTCAGAGCTTTCTGATAAGCTGCTATTTGAAAACAGAATAGCAATAGGGTGTTTTTTCTTTCTCTTTTTCTTTTTTTTTTCATTTTATCTGTCATTCTGGCATTTATAAATTCCCCTTTTCCTGTATTCCTAGTAGTATCCATTCTAATTTTGGAATTCAAGGAGCTCTTCAGCCTTAGTTGGCGATTAGTGTCTATTTGTCTTGTTGGTCTGATTCATCTTAATTACATCAGCTCCAGAGCCCATAGATATTTCTGAAATAGTACAGTTCCACTTTCTGGCATGCCAACTTGATTTCCGTTGCTTACTGGTGGATTTGTTTGGGCCAGAGTTTTCTGCCTGGACTTTCTGGTGGTGATGCAATGAAAGGAGTCTTGCAAGGTCTTGGGGTGTTCACTGTCACTGTGATTTGGGGCATTTGGCCTGGTAAGGCTCTGTGCTGAGATGTGTTTTAGAAACAGATGTATGTGAATCTGCCTGCTTTGTTGCTGGCAATCACAACTGGCAATTTTTAGAGTTAATTTGTAGCTGCATGTCACCAGTTTGAGGACAGGACAGCATGCAGTTCTAGATGTTGAAGGCTTTGTCGACAGTAGTTAAGAGCATCCATGGAGTGTCAGATCCGATGTGCAGATGGCAGTGTCCTGCCGCTGGAAATGACCAGTACCAATGTGTAGGAAAGAGCTGAGGCACAGGTAAGCTCCCAGTTAAGCTTTCCCAATGCAGTCAGTCCTTCACTCTCCAGGAGTCCGCAGCTCAGGAGCTTCGTGGGCTAGGTACATGGGCTTTGTGTGTGCACCACATTCTCCTGTGAATTTCCCTAACAGCTTTTTTGCATCTAATGAAAATTTTTACATATATTACATAATGTATTGTACAATTTACCTATGAATTCTGTGAAAAAGTACATTCTTTTGTTGTTTGAATATCCATCCCTCTAATTTGCTTCAATGACCTTCATTTTCTGCACTAGGAAAAGCAGTAACAGTTGTTAGCTATTTATTCTATGCCACTCATGATTTAATAGACCTATATGATAGCCCTTTATAGTGATTCATTTTCCTGATTTGAATAGTGCTAGTCTGTAGCTCATACAGAACCTAATCTATTCCATCCATTTGAATTGTCTTTTTTTCCATACTCTCAATATGTTTTCAAGTTGCCTTATATCCATTTTGAGACTAGAGGCACAAGAAGTACACATAATAGAAATGAAAACCCACACAGTGGCATAATGATGGTTTCTGTTTTCCCTATTTTCTTCCACCCCCTTACAGCTGTGAATGGTGGCCAATGTAGTAACGACAGTTACCACTTATTATAGTTAGAGCTGATGTGTTTCTTTGAAACAAAGTCTAGTGGGGGACATTTTAATCAATGATAGATAGAGGACCTGACATGGACTCCCAGTACAATTCCTACTTCTTTGTTCCATGAAATATTTGTCAAAACAGCGGCAATGAATGATGATTTTTTTCTTTTTTTTTTTTTTGCAGCATGAAGGCTGCATTCAGCATGCACGTACGCAGATAAAAGAAGCTGAATGGCTTCAAAAGCGAAGTCAGTCAGTCTGTCAAAATCACATTGGCAGACGTGGAGCGTTGTATGTACAGGTGGGAGCTGAAAGTGAGATCTCTTTGTTCATGGGAGAAAAGGGAGTTTGGTTTGACAAGGTTACCGCTGAGAGCGGCTGGATTACTTGGCAGTGACCATATCTTCACAAGCCTTGCAAGAGGCTTGCCCTAAATCTCTTCTTTCTGCAAGCTGTGTTTCCCTCCTGGAGGTGCCCAGCCTTCGTGTGTGTGTCCTCTGCAAGGTGCCAGCTGTCGTGATGGCCCTGGCCCTATTCCTGGGGTCTCCCCGGAGCTATCCACTGTCACAGTTGTACCTTTGCTCATGCTATAAAGGGTCCACAGGGAAGCTACTTTTCCACCTAGGGGAGTTAGGGAAGAAAAGCAACAAAACAAGCAGGGTGTGGACTTTCAGTTCTTCCAGAATCAGTCTTCCTCTGAGACTCGAATTCTTGCCGAATTTTGTGATGAAGGGGTATGTGCCTGTGCTTCAGGAACCCCATCCTGTGCAGTTTGGAGAAGTCTTTTTAAACTGCATTGAGCCTTAGAACTAAACAGAAGTTACTTACCTGCTTGCTAGAAGGTTGCGAGGGCTTGTTATAGGATTGACAATTCAAAGAAGCTGTTCACTTGTCGAGTTAATGGAAATATATTTTTGAAATAAATGTGTTGAGAGATGCTTCTTTCTCATATCTATAGCTTTTATGTATAACATACAGAAATAAGATAATCATTATTTGTTTTGAAAGGTGACCATTTAAAAATGTGTTATGTAGGCAGCATACTTGATTTGTCTCTCTTGACCAAGTAATAGGTATGTATTTTTTTGCAAACCTGCTCCAGAGTAATGCTGATGTACTGAAGTATTGATCTGTTTTCTGCCAAGTAGTTTTTGTGTCTGCCTTAGCAGAAAGATCTCATGTATGAGGGAAAGACTTGTGGATCTTCTTAGAGGTGTACACCTTCCCAGCTTTGATCATGCTGGGTATAATGGCATAAGAACAACAATGTGTTTCCTGATTGGGCTACTTTACTCTGATTTCAGCTGGCAGATCACTTGATTCAGTAATATTTGTCCACCTGGAGAATGGTAAGCATTTTTTTAGTTTAGTTTAGTAAGATAGGTTTAGTAAGAAAGAGCTTAAATGGCTAATATCTGTGTTGAATGGAGTAAATTAAATGATGCAACTTAATGTGTTCCCTTGAGAACACATTAAGATGCAAGGTGTAGGTGAAGGACACAGGCACCTACAAACTTGAGCAAAAGTATAAAGGAATAAAAAGTAAGAGAAATTTGTAAAGAACAGAAGAAAGCCAATACTCAAAAGTAGTTAAAGGGCTAAAAACTATAAAGAAGTCATTGTATTGGGAAGTGGAAAAAGAGAAGTTTAGCAAAGAAATTCAGACATGAACATAAATGAGGTTCTTGCAGCCTTACGTTTTACTTAAATTTTCTTGAAAATGTCAAACACGTCTTCATTGTCCTTTAAGTCCTTGGGAAGTCTGATTTTTTTTTTCTTTTTTTTCTGAGCAGAGAGCTGAGTGGTGCCCAGTGCCAGGACAAGAGGCAATGGCACAAACTGGACCACAGGAGGTTCCTCCTGAACATCGGGAAGCACTTCTTTACTGTGAGGGTGATGGAGCAACTGGCACAGGTTGTCCAGAGAGGCTGTGGAGTCTCCTCCTTGGAGATCTTCAAAAGCCACCTGGACATGGTCCTGGACAGCCTGCTGGAGGTGGCCCTGCCTGAGCAGGGGGGTGGGACAAGGTGACCTCCAGAGGTCCCTTCCAACCTCAGCTGAAGCTTCAGACCTTAGAGTGAATGTGGGGCTCCGTCTCCATCTGTAAAATGGAATTTTTTTTGTAACACTAATTAAACCTATTTTGTTATGGAGGATACTATTAGGAAATAACCTTGGTGGGGTCTTGTTAGCAGGATTGAGTTGATACTTGGTATTTATGACTCACTGGGATGATTAATGTTTTCTTGGTGGCATCTGCAGACTTTTGTCCAAGAAATTATATATATATATTTTTAAAACTAGAAGAGCAAAATTAATTAGATTAATTGGCACCCACATTGGATTATTCGGTGGGGCTTCATGTGTAAATACACCAGTATCAGTGCATAATCTAAAGTGATGATGGCATTGATACTAAAATATAAAGCACTGGAATTTAGAATTACTCACAAATACTATTTTAAAATCAATTCTTCAGTCTTAGCTGCAGGCTGTAGACGAGAGTATTTGCTTTTGATAAGGGATATGAACAAAATTGATTGGAGGTTTGCTGAGGGACAGAATCATTGCAGGCATGCGAAGTCAGACAAGGTAAAGCACTTTGGAGAGGACTGTAGAGGAAAAGGCTACTTTCTAACAGGCAGAATAGGCTGTATGATCCAAGAGAGATACAATCTAACTGGCTGACTTTACCAAATTTTCCATGAAGTTTGGCTTGAAAACGCGAGAAGTGACTTCCATTTGAAGGAGATTGCGTCTCCTCCTTTGAATTTCATTCTGTGACTTGCAGTTGTAATTACTGATGTAGCTTGAGCTGAATTACAACCTTTTTTTTTAATGGCATAGTATGTTTTGATTTTAGGTAGTTGGTGTTTTTGCAGTGTTTTGAATGTGAAAACTGCTACATAAATGTGGTGTTGCTTATGTCTTTGGACCACTAGTCTTCGTTTATTTACTTGCATGAATTTGTGCCCTAATTCCAGTCTCACTGTGATTTCCTTTATCTTTTACCACTTCTGTTGCTTAGGATAGATGGCTTAGCCGAGACTAAAGCTGGATTTTGTCATTTTTCTCAGAATCACTTACTGTCTCTTTGTGATGCTGGTTTCACTGATGCATGTTTTTGCTGTTTTCCTAGAGTGTTCAAGCCTTCAAATTGTGTCCCAGTGCTTTAATGTAAATTTTAGTATTTCTTTCCTTTTTTTCTGAATTGCCATAGGTATGTTTTTCTTCATTTAGAAAAGAACTTCTAATATGAAATGCTATATTTAATTTTAGTTCTCTGATATGTGACACAAGAGTAATCAAATATATTGTACCTTGTTCTCCATATGACAGTTTTAGATAACACTTGAGTCTTCTGTGACCATGAAGATTAATAAAATTTAGACTCTTAGCTTTGATACAGAAATTATTGTTTTCCAAGATACCAGACCTTGCTTCTCATATGGCTGCACCACCTCAATGTCATTAGAAGTGATGGATGCAAATCCATCTGCAGTTCAGCTGTGACAGTCTTTTATGTCTTGCTGCATGCTGCAAGATAAATTTGATTTCTGTGGAGCAATTTAATATTTTAATAAGGAGGAATGTAATGAAGAGGAGGTTGCTTTTGACATCTGAGGACCCAAATTTTTACCTTTGTAGGTCTCCATGAAAGAAGGAAAGCACTGTGAAAGGTGACGTTTTTTACTATTTTGATGAAATCAAGGGAAGAAAAATCAGCTTTCCAGTGGATTAGACAGTACTTGCTTACTATTTAGTTGGCCATTTACGGGGAAAGGTGCTGTCTACTGTTTTTACATATGAAACCACCGATTTGTGGCTTCTGTATTAGTTCATAAATGGAAAAGATTCAAAAAGTTAACGGCAAGTGAAACTGGTCAGTTGGTGTTAGATGGCTTCAGTCAGTTGAAAAAGAAATGTTTCTAGGGAATCTAATATAAGTTTACTTGAAAAAAAATCAGTGCTGATAAAAATGTCCATTAGCAGAAGGTATGAACAGCAGGAACTTTGCTTAGGAAATCTGATAAAAAGCACCGTGTAGTTAAATGCTTTGACTTGATGGGGGTAGCATGCAGGAAGCTGACTCTGGCTGCCCTGTAGTTGCTGTGTTGTTCCAGTATGGTGAGAGGAATAAGAGAACAGAGCGGAGGCAGAAAGGAGATTAAAGCTGAAGTTCTCACTGTAATGAGGAAGAAAATGTCCAGCAAGACCCCCTTTCCCTTTGTCCCTCCTCCCATCTGATGGTGATGAAAAGTAATGTTCGCACCAGAGCGGGGAATGGCCTTTCTTTTCAAAAGATGTCTTCCAGGAATTTCCAGTAGGGAGTAAATAGATCTGTGCATGGCCAGAACTTGATAGCTCTTTTTATAGGCAGGATCTATTTTTGTTACGACCTAGTTATAGTGCTTTACTTTCTTTAGTTCGCTTGAGAAATGTAGCTTATTTTTCATCTGAGTTGTCTTTCAGTAGTCACATTTGCCATGGCTTTGGAAGCTTCTGTTCAGTTGTTTTGGAAGTAAATGATGGTGGTTTTTTTGTTTGTTTGTTTGCTTTGGTGGAGGACTTGGAGCTGTAATAACTTCTTGTTAGGACACCAAGCTAATTGGTGATTAATAGGCTTATTTTAACATTAGTCGATATTAATTTTCTCAGCAGTCCTATGGTGGCCAGTGCTGTTAAATTCTGTCATTAGCTGTGGGGCTTTGCTTTTGAATGTTCTCCTCTAGCAGTCCACTAGGAAACAAACTCAAATCAGTGACTGTTTTTTGCAAATGTTAGGGAAACTATTTGAACAAAGTTAATGTAAGATAAAAATGAAAGATTAAAAGTCATAGAAGTCGACTGGCTTACATGGTCTCCTTGAGAAAGAAAAAAGATGTACTACGCAGATTATCTGATTTACACCAAAACAAAATTAATTTGATGCTAGTATTTATTTCAGCTATTTGCTAAAGTCAGTGTGAACAGCGATGAGAAGTTCTTTTAATGCTAATGTCAATGTCTACATTGTGACTGGAAGAATGAAACCTGTGGGAGCCCAAGGTAACAGGGGACCTGAGTATCATCTAGTCTGGTCACCAGTGTGACACAAACTGTAATACACAGCTCAGCACAGAATTTAGTAATTTCACAATTTGGTCACACAACTTGTATTGGATAAAAATCTTCTCTTGCAGTTGAAAAAAGTACATTTCTTTTGTCCCAGATGTTGCAAGTGTCTATTTCATTGAAGAAATGAAAGTTGCAAGCCCTTGGAATATTTTACTTTACCTCTAAGTAGATATCCAGTGGCAATGGTATCAATAATCTGTAAATTGCTTCAAAGTACTACTGAAATACTAACCCTCTCATGTAGCTGTCGAGAGAAATGTGAAAGGCTGAGACAGATTAATTGGTAGCAGTTAATGGCACCCTAGGGCTGGCTGCTGGTAGTTGTGTGCTCAGATAACCAGATGCTCCTATTGAAGTGTTGTCTTTCGATACTGTCAGAGCTCTTTGAAAAATGTCTATCATTGTTCTAATGAAAGACTGCAGAAATTTCACAAAATCAATTATTTTAGAATTTTCCTTTGGGGAAAGGGAAATTGAAGTAGCGTTTAATGTGATTGCTGAATTGACTACCAAAAGTGCCCCACACCAGTCCTTTACGTGAGAAGACAAGAAGCGCTGTCATTTTTCAGCTTGTGTATGGACTGTGGAGAGATGAAAATATAAGTGCTGTGGCACTAAGTTATACCTTTTAAGCACACTGTGTAAAAATCTCTTAGGCTATACTAAGTTCCTGAAAAATTAATGCATTCAGTTAGGATTATGGAAAAGAAAAAGCTTCTCTGCATAATGGCTGTTCTTGGAAGTGCACACGAGGGTGAGTTTGTTGGTTTGTCTTCTAGGTTACCTGTGTTTTAGAGTTTAGAACAGGTACAGAGATTGTCACCTATTATATTTTTAGGTTTTAAGATATTTTCTAAAGGAAGAAAATGAATAATGAGTATTAAATCTAAGCAGTGAACTCATTTGTGTGGAGCTCAGTGAAAATTGATTTAGTTTTTGCTCATCCTCCTTAAACTTGATTTGTATTCTGCCTGTAGGGGAACAGTACTACTATGCATTTTAATACTGTAAAATAAGTTATTAATTTTGGAGTGTTAACTTGACAGCATTTCTATGCAATTACTGTCTCTTATGGATTGGTTGAGGTTCTTTTTTCTTTTTCAGTCTAGCATTGGGATGGGACTTGCTTCAGAGCCTGTCAGCACTGATCTGTATTCAGCCGGAAGAGTGGCAATTGAGTTGAGTGCTAAGCTGAGAGTGCGGCTTCAGCAGCAATCCCAGCTCCTGCAGTCCTGGGCAGGGAAGCCCTGAGAAAAAAAGACAAATTGTGCTTTCGGGAGAGCTGGTGCAACATCAGTGAAGCCACTAGTGCCAAAGGCTGCTTAATACTTCTGTATTTCGGGACATCTGTTCAGGTGTCTCCTTTTGGGCGGTGGTAAACCGACCCCTTTGCACAGCCTGTGCAGTGACAGTTGTCATGGATGAGAGGAAGGGTTGCGTTACTTTTTCTACAGTGCCCAAGCAAGGCACAAGAATTGGCTTCACAAGCACAAGAAGTTTGTCACCTCTCCAGGAGCTTTGAGGGAGAACCATAAATTTTGAGTCAGATCTTGAGCCTACTGAAGACAGTGAAAATTATCATCTGATTACAGTAGAATCAGTCCTGGTTTTAGCTTTAAAATAAGTAATGTATTTGTGAAAAGATGCACATCCTTAAAAATTATTCTGTGCAATAGTTGCTGTCTTTTGTTTTTTTTTCTTTAAGAAGACCAGCTAGTAATAAAGGAAATGTTTCTATATCATTATATGATCTTTTATTGCACACAGCATATTAAGGACAGAAGACAGTTGTCACAAATTTTATTACTACTGAACAAGCAGCTCTGGGTTGAGCTTCTTTGTTGTGATACCTATAATCCTTACTGAGAGAAGAGTCCAATGCCTAAATGGTTTGTTGTGTTGAACTTGAAAGCATCTGTGCTGGTAAGCTGTCTTCTCACTCGTGAAATGCTTTCAATTTATCTAAAATAGGATTGTACTAGGCTGTTGCTTGGCATGTTGCACCTGTTCTAGTGTTGAAACGAGTGGGCATAATGTATTTTAAAAATTGTGAAAGAACACTATGACAGATGAAATACAGAGCGTGCAAGTGTCACAAAACTGAATTACATTGGTCTGTGTGACATGAATTCTGTGCTTTATGCACAGGCATTGGGAGCTAGTCTTTAATTATACAGCCACATAGTGGGGTTTCCTTCCTTTCATACTACAGAATGGCTGGTCTGCTTGTATTTATTCTGGGAGCTTCCAAAACCAACTTGAAATCAATGCTTGTAATAATAGTTCGTGTTCAAAAGCAAAAAGACCTCAAAAAGTCTAGCCAGGAA
This sequence comes from Chauna torquata, assembly GCA_013399475.1. NCBI lineage: Eukaryota > Metazoa > Chordata > Aves > Anseriformes > Anhimidae > Chauna > Chauna torquata. Next base: position 275,268 of record VXAL01007651.1, on the reverse strand, counting down.
AAGTGCTAACTTATGTTAATTGTTAAAGTCACAACCAGTTGCCTATGATATTGTAGGATTCCTGGCAAATTGTTTAAAAATTAATGTTTATATCTGTGATTGGCATGTAATAAGGGATTCGTTAACAAGGCTCAAAAGCTGCTTGGCAGAATCGTTGCACAGAAGCATGGAGACGTGTGTCGGGATTTGTAGCTATGAAGAACCACGTCCATATCACCTATGACACTGAAAGGTGCTAAAAAAAAATCAATAATTGTTTGTGTTTTCTACTCTATTACATTTAGAGAAATTCAAATAAAAATGTCAGTATAGGCTAATGGTAAAATATCAACCTGAGTTAGGTGTTCACAGGCTAGAATTGCACTGGTAAAAGCCAGTAATAGGCTTTAATCCTGCAGTTGACCTCATTTTGAAGGTATTTGCAATTGTCTCTTTCCTGGAGCCAGTTACTGGACTGGAGCTGTTCCCTAAATGCTACAAGGTGGTGAGCATTTGCACAGGCTCAGACACGAGAGCAGATTTGGGAGGATGAAGAACTGTTGCACATCTCTCCAATTTACGGTCACTTTCTATGCATGTGCTCTTAGCCTGCAGCAAATATTAGATAATTAGTGTTAGCTCATTAAACTTGCTCTTAGTAACCAAGTTATTTACTAATGCTGATGCTTGATGTTAAAGCCAAGATGATTTTAAGGGGCAAGAAGGTGTGCTTTTGCTGCTTCCTCTGCATCAGGTCGAATGCTTGGCAGCTTCAAAACGAGGGTCTGCTGAGCCCACAGAAAACTAATCTAATTCTTTAGCGGAAGGAAAAGGCACTAGTCATTACTTCCCTTTCTGAGGTCGGTTTTACTGTCAGGATTATTGTGTACGTGAGCTATTCATCATTTCTTTCTCTGTTTGCTTAGCAGTTTGCGGGCACTTCAGTCTTGCACACTGTAAACATTAATCTGCTAAGCCAGTCATTGGGGTTTTATGTGGTGATGGTTAGGTAATAACATAGTCTGTGTTTAGTTGTGAATGCCATTTGAAGGGGAGAGGAGAAGCACAAAACCACCAAATATTTTAAAGGGAAGTAGGAAAGAAACTGAAGGAACGCTGTGGGTGGAAAGCAGTTTTATAGAAGCTGGGGTCTTGCTTGCTCTAGCTGTTCAACAAGGTGAAAGAAATAATGAACCTGTCTTGCTACAGCCTGGAAAAATGAACTGTAAGGGTACATAAATTAAAAATGCAAGAGCAGTCAGCCAATAAGCTAAATTGCCAAGGGAGATAGTGGAAGTGTTAATTTAAGTCAGTGTAACCATAGGATAGGTAAGACTTCCATCCATTAGGGCTGTTTCAGGGACAATGGCAACATTTCTACTGTTCAGCAGCAAAATAGCTGGCTGAGCAACTGAGTTCTTCTAAAACTGAAAAAGATGAGCACATTTGGTATTGATTATTTAACAGCTGTGGTAAGTATAAGGTTCAGAGTAAACTCCTGTTGATTTAGAGGCTCTCATCAGAGCTGCGTATTTGGTGTCAGCTTGGCCTTGCCGGTTTGGTTTATGCATTGAATATAGAGGATTTGCTTTCTCCAGTCTCTGTCTGAATTTTTTTTTTTTTGTGATTAGATGATTTTCTCAGTCATTTCCTTGCAGTGAATTGTTTCTTCTCTTTTCATTTGCATGGAGATTTTTGAGTGTGGATAAAAGGTCTGGGGCTTTTTTTAGTCACTTTGACAGCTTGCTCTTTTATGGCCAGGAATGCTTCTCCCCCTATAGTGGGAGACCAGAAGCTCTCAGGACCTCTGGTGTTCCTTAGCATTATCTGTAAAAGCTCACAGAGGAGGCAGACAGTTTTTCAGTAAGCAATAAATCATGACATAGGGCTAGCTCCAGCTGGTCAGTCTTGTGTACTGACTGTTTTGGCATTAATGTTTTTTTGTTTTGTATTTTCCCTCATAAAATGTGAACAGTATTAATTCCTTTTTGGCAATCTTTTGTTCATATTTGTAGATTTTAAACTTTAGAGACTCTGTTACAGGTATTCGCACAAAATATAGCACTTTGGGATCCTCATCTTAGCTGAAACCTCAGAGCACTTATCATGACTAGTGGCAGAAATAATAAGCAGCGTTGCCTACTTATCCCAAACTTGAAGACAAGTAAGAGAACTCCTGAGGCTGATGCTTGCGTAAGATCCAGCAGACTGCTGAAGGCTTTTTGCAGGAAATTTTTATCTCGTGAGCTCACTTGAACAAAAAGTGAGTTTACAAAATGTTGTAAAGATCGGAAACAATACAGCCTGACATTAAAGATGGAAACCCCCAAACACTAAAAGTTCTGGAGCTAATGTTAAATTTTGTGTGTTTGGCTTTCTTCTAAGATCAGAAACACACAGTTAATATAGATGAGCTACCTGTCTTCTGCAATGCTGTTTAGTAATCTGTGTGACTGTGTTGTATTGTGTTCCAGTTTGGATCGGGCTGATTAATTTAGAAAGAAAAAAAATTGAGTTCAGTGTTTTATTTTTTCCCCCTAGTTGATAGCCAGAGAACTAAAGGAAAGCCTTACAGGTGGATTAGCAAAGCCTTTCCGTGTGTTGTATTTTTTCCCTTATGGAGGATGGTGGCTGTTTTGAGAGAAGGGGCCATCATCCTTCCTAAGGCCAGATTTTGTCTCTGATCCTTCGGGTGCACAGGGATGTAACTGTCCCTTTGTGGTGCAGTTCTTAATGGAATTTTCTACTACAGAGCAAAAGTGGTCAGTCCCTGTTAATTTAAAAAGAGTGGGGAAGATGACATAGCCATTAATCCTTAAACAGAAAAATAAGCAAAATTTTTGAATGATGCATGAGATTTCAGGGAGCTTTTACAATATGTGAGTCAATCTTGCCCTAAGATCACTTGGGACAGAGGAATGATTTAAACCAAGATATTCAGCATTTTAGTAACCTGCTTTCAATTTAATTTATACCTAGGCTTACCTCTGAGTTCTGAAGTATTCCACCTGCTCATATTGGTACATACAGTGTTATTCATGTGTAACTGTGGTTGAATCTTTGCTTTACCTGGAAAGCCTTACAATAGACAAAAAATGGTAGCTGGTATTTCTGCAGTACCAGGAGGGTCAAAACTTGAAATATGTACTTGAAGGTGTGTGTGTGTGCATATACATATACGTGTGTGTGTGTGTGTGTATACATATATATTTGAAAGCTCCCCTCTCCCTCCCCTGTAATTGTGTTGTTGTAAATAAATCCTGAAACACTGCGTTTAGCCCCTGCTGAGACAAAACATTGTAAATATTTCATTTGCTGATTGTTAGCCCTTTCTCATAATCTACAGTTCATAAATTTGCAGTTCATGTGTTGTCTCACTTTGTTACGAGCTTCATTTCTTACTTTTCAGGACACATCTCCAGTTGAGCTAAAATATCAGTTGTCTGGTAGATAAAATCAGCTAGGCAATCACCTGGGAAGACCTTCAGTATATCTGCTTATTTGAAACAGAGAGATAATCTGCTGCAGAAATAAAAATAGAGTCTGAATTATCCAGAGGAGGCAGAGAATGACACTACAGGATTATAGCACTGCTCATTTGTATGTAAATGTACTATCTCTCTTCCTGAATTTGATCCATAAGAGTTGTTAATATGGAAGAGTAAGGGGTAAAAACCATTCCTGGAACTGATCCAGACCCGTGTGGGTTATTGCTGTGTGGCTACATCATGGTGTACATATTGGGGATTATCTGAAAAAATCTACATTTGAAAAGGCCAAGTTAACTGTCTTGGGAGAGTGCAGTGCTGCATCTACCACTGCTTAGGCTAATGGTCCTACATGACTTTAATCATGTAAAGACTTTCATTTGCTTGAAAATTTCAGTGCCTGGAAAATCAAGTGGTAAATGCCTGCTTTTTTTGCTGCTGAACATTGTTGATTACCTGTGACTGAACATTACCCAAATGAATGGAAACATTTTCGTGGAAGGATTTTTTTTTCCTGTCTTGAATACATTTTTTTTTTTTTCTGCGGAAGACAGGGTGAAAGAAACAGCAGCAAAATGTAGATACTGATATTAGAGCCAAACCTGCAAATACCTATTTGCACATTTGAATCTTGTAGAAGCTTTACTGCTCTATTCAATTATCTGAAATTCAGGCTCTTTTGACTGAGTTCCACTGCCTTGCACTTTCAATCTGCAGTGGAGTTTGCCATATTGAAATTCCACGGCACACAAATATTCCCAAATAATTCTACACACTTGGTTGTGTGGTCTTTACATGGCATTCTGTCCATACCTAAGAACAAATAGACTCAGGGATGTTCTTTTCCCACTGTTTCTGTGCTGTCTTGATTACCCCTCATGTCATAAAGTAACAGCTTTGTTTTTTCTGCAGCAAGAAAAAATGAGGAAACAAAAATGGAGGAAAACAAACCTGCTCATTTGCAAAGAAAGTAAGGATGTGAAATCAAGAAAATGAGAATTAATGTTGGAATTAAGGTTATTGGTCTGTCCTCAAATTTTCTTCTTCATATGTGTTAAGGCTATTTTATTACACTGATATTATATTTCTTAGGTTTTGTTCTTTGGGTCCTTTGCCTTGCAAAGGACACATTCTAAGTGGTGCACAGTATGAGGGAAAAGTTGTTACATTGACAGCTCAGGACTTCAGTGGGTGGCAGACCCAGCAGTGTGCCTCCAGATTGTTTGTGCAGTGTTGGGCAGGAGTGTTCACTTCAGTGTCTGTGCGCAGAACAGGCAGGGTACAGTGATGCACCATCCCAAATGCTGCATGTGCTCCAAAGCCGGAAAATGTTACATTCTTTCAGGTCAGAGATTTGCTTTCTGAATTTGTGACTTTTATAAGATGAATCTAATATTCTGAAATGAAATTTTGAGAAATTATTTGCAATATCTTCTGGGTGCATTGGACAATACTGTTTTGTCTTAAAGCACAGAATACTACAAATATGTAATTATGCAGGCAATAATATAAGCACTTGTAAGGGGTTGGTATTTTCTAATATTTGCATTGTTATATGTTAACTTTGTTATCATCAGCCTTTTTTTTTCTTTTTTATCAACACTTAATGAGTAGAACTTTTATAACTTTCCATGCAGTAGTTGCAATAATCATCCTCTACAGTCATGCTTTCTCTGTAGCCCCTGTGTTGTGCGGATCACTGCTAAAAGTGGTTATTGGTCTTTAGCACTTGGTGTAAAATGGAGAAAGGTCATCTGAAAAAAAAATTAGAGGAAGAAAGTGTGCTATGTATATACTTGTTTTCTTTGGCTAGTGCACTTCACAGTGTGTTCTCTCTTCATTTGTATGACTTACCTCCCACTTAATTTCATCTTTCCATTTACCTCCTGGCAACTAGCAGTATGCCTCAGCATAACGATGCAAGAGGAGAGGTCAAAGCAGAAAAGGTTATAAAAAAACAAAACAACAACAACAACAAAAAGATATTTATATTCCTTCCTGCTTTCCAAATACAGAACTGAAAATAGAAAGCAGTTAATATCTACTGTTCAGGAGGATAACAAAAATGTGGTTTGGGTAAAAAGGCCGGATGTACTTCATTTTTCCTTATTATGTTTTTCTGTGATATGTAAATATTTTTATGGGAATATAAAATAATTCAGGAATGATGCTGACAAGACAAAGATAAGCAGGAAGATAATTAGCTCCTGAAAACACTTTATGTGTAGCTTTTATTTCAATGAGACTTCACAGAGGCTTAAAGCTAAAATAAGCTGAACTATTTGCAGGATGAACCATGTGGCACATGAAACGAAATACAGTGCCTGCAGAGTATTTGGAGTGCATCAAGGCTTGGAATAACATTTTTAATGAACATATCCACCTACGATGGTTTAGTAACTCTACCACCAGTGAATACCATTCCTCCTCACTACTGAGTTAGCTCCCTGGATCCTGCAGCACAACCTTGTGTTTCCATTGTAAGCCGAGTGGTCAATCAGTGGTTTCACCCAAGTGGAAGGAGAGCAAAATAGTTGTTCTAGGATTGCCTTCATGACCAAAGGTTGATGAGTTTTTTTATTTTTCATTTTTTTCTCCCCCCTTTTCCCTTCTGGAAAGCCTGACCAGCAGGGTGGCAGCAGAAGTGGTACCTTTCTGCTGGTATCTTGTGTTCCCCTGACAGCTACCTCTAGACAGCAGCATGACCAGGAAGCTGGCTCTGCAGAGCAGCTGATGGAAAGAAGGCAAAGGAGGAGCAGTGGAGGCTTGCAGTGGCTAAGTTCGTTGCATCAGTGGGGTGAGAACATGAGCTGTGACAGTTCTGTATTCAGCATGACTTACCTCCTTCCTCTCTGGGTCATGAAGTCACCAGGCAGGAACTGTAAATTGAAGGCTGTATTTTCTCTTGGGCTGTTTCTTGGCCATAGGTGCAAGGCATTTAAGGCTAGAAAAGACCATTATAAACGTCAGTCATATCTTCATACTGTAGGCCTCAGGGTATCTTTCAGTTATTGTATTGAGACTGAACATGGCTTAATTACCTGTTATCATGGGCTTGGTAGGTCAACTGTAGTTTAGCCTATGGTTTATCAGCATTACTGTGTCTCTTCCTACTGACTGTCTTGCTTGTATTTAACCTGTGATATAATCCTCGCTAGTGTATGTGAATGTTTAAAGAAAGAAGCTAGAGGACAAGATATGACAAAATACAACATCCAACCAAGGTTAAGTGATTGGTTAAAGAAGGTAATGCTTTCCGGAAAATTGAGTTTGAGGTAGATATGCAGTCCTATAATCCTTTAGTATTTATATTCAGAGCCATGTCACTTCAAGGCCTGATTGAGGAGATGTAGAGAAGGCTGATGATGACGTCATGACTGTAAGACAAGATATGGTCTACAGTACATTGATGCCTGTCTAATGGCTAACTACTGCCAAAAAGAGCAGGCTGCTCTCCCTCCCTCAGTTTTCACTTATATATATGTATGTATGTGCGTATGTATATTTCATTTGCAAGGATAGTTTCCTGCCAACTTAGCCCCTGAAGCAGGGTTTATGTGAGTGCTAGGAGAAGAGGTTGGACAAGGACCGTTCCTTTCAGGAGTAGCCCACAGTTAGATTGGCTCAGCAGCGTCACCAAAATCTAAGGGGCCATAATGGACGCTAGGAACTAAGGGTGTGATTATGTACACTATTGTTAAAAGTTTTAGCTTGCAACAGAGATTTGAAAGTCCATGGTTTCTGAGCAGATTTCTGTTAAGGTTCAGATGTTTTGACTTCTGTAATATTAAATTTAGAATATAGAATATGACCATGTTAGGACATTGCTGTAGGAATACATTGCTAATGTGGACCTGGCACAACTGCTGAAGTTGCGGGCTTGACATTGGTGTGTACATGAGTTGACAAGACCTTGTGAATGATGTGTATGATGGGTGTAGGTGGTCGATGCAGTGGTGGTATGTGGCTACTGTACGTGATGAGGGGAGAAGATGTTAGGGCAGCACAAGGTTAGAAATGCCCTTGTGCCTCCATGGCTTCAGGATCTTACATATCAGGAACTGGAAAAAACAGGAGAAAAAGGGTTATGGTGTCCTTTGAGTTATATTAACACCTTAATCTTGTATATGCCTGAAGTGGGCTTTGTTGTCTTATCTCACAAAGTATTAGGTTAAAACTGTGATGCGCTTCTGTAGATGCATCTACGTTAGGGGTTTTTGAAATAGTCATGTCAAAGACTATCCTGTAACTAGGCTTTTTCTGACCATGCTATTGACCTGAGCTGGACTTTACTCTTGAAGATAGTATAGGAGAAAAGAGAGAAGTATCCTTTTTTTCATGTATGTGTTCTGAGGTATCCCATTGTAAAAGTTCTTTAATTCTCCTCTCCTTCCAATATATTTAAGAATGCTTTTAAAGATATATAATCCAAATTGTCCTCCTTTTACTTATTGATTACTTTAGAGAAATGTGTAATCGGCAGTCTTTAAAACTTTCACAAAAAGTGCCTGAAATGTTAACAAAGAAGGATTTTCACTGAAATACTCCCTAGCTTGTATTTGACTACATCTATCGGAAATGAATAATGAAGAGTTTTATACACTGAACAGAATTATTTTCCCTTTTCAGAGCTCCTGTTTTAGCCTATTGTAGCCTATACAGGTGTATCTTTTGTAGTGGTATACAAGGGTTGGCAATTGTTATGTAAATGTGTGGGATATTTTAACAATAAAAATAAAACACCACAAGTAATGCTAACTACGTCAACATCAAACCACTTCATATTTGTGTGCATGCACATGAAATACATAATTCTGTATATGCATATGATGGAGCAGAGTGGACATAGAGGTCTTCTTTGTGCCCATTTGTAGTTCTGAAAATAAGCCTCCACTCAAATACCAATATTTAAATGGGATAAAGCCTCATTCTGCTGAGTTTATCCAAAAGTATAACTATACAGAATCACAGAATAATCAAGGTTGGAAGGGACTTCTGGAGATTGTCCAGTCCAACCCCTCTGCTCAAAGGAGCATCAGCTGGAGCAGACCAGGGCACCTCCAGAACTTGTGACTCTGCAACTTCTCTGAGTGCAAATTGGGGTAGCATGACACATGGTATGAAATATTGAGCATTGGACAGGAGGTGAAATGAAGAACTAAATTTTATGGTCCCAGTCCATGGGAACATTTAAGCACACACTTTGGTCTCGAAATTTAAGTTCAGGTTTAGGTGCATTACTGGGCTGGAATACATAGTAATCTTTATTTTCATGTAAAATTGGGTATTCTTGGGTATTCTTTACAGATTTTAAACCTACTGTTCAGTCACAGAAATCAGATGGACCACTGTAAGTTCTGTTGTCTTATTCCATGCTTTTTATTTCCCTAATGTTAGTGGAAAGGACTACCTCTGGGAGCCAGATACAACAGTGTATGCCTACGGACTTTGGTCAGTTGCATGAGTAGTGACTAGGAGTACCTTTACATTTTGATTACTATAATGCTTCATAGAAATGTAGGCATTTGTAATGTTTGCATATTAAGAGGTGTCATTTATTTATAATGTATACAGTAATATTTTTCATGCCAAATACATTTACATAAACCATTTGAAAGAACGGTAAGGCTGCAGCAGGCCTGTGCAATAATCTTGTCATCCTTAAACTGTTTTTCAAAGCACTGCTTCTCAAGCTGTCATGTGGGATATTTCTGTCTATTTTGCTGATGGCATTCCCTGTGTCCACTTCCAGTGCAGCCACAGGCAGACCTCTTTAGAAAAACAGATGAAGCGGTTTATATATAGTATTCAATTTATTCCTGATGAAATCCAACAGCCTTGTGGCCAGGACTTCAGTCAAAAAGAGCAGTTTATTGAGAAAGAGAATCTCTAAATAGAATAAAAAGGGTAACAAATGGTACTGTATTCCCCTGCTGGTTAGGTTTTCAATATTGTATGGAAAAATTCCCTTTGAAATGGAAAGAATTCACCGCTCCCTGCTTACTTAGAGGTGATTCACTTCTCCCCGAAGGTTTTTCAAACGAAAGAAAAAGGTGCACCCCATATGGCACTGAACGTCAGGGACACCAGAGTAACTAGTATGTAATATTTATCAGCTTTCCCAGTATTCATTCCTTAGCAGAAAAAATATGACTGCATGTTAATTTTAATTGAGATTAAAGGACAATTAAAAAAAATTATATACTTTGAAATTTTGTTGCAGCTGCTGAATTTGGAAGATAAACCTGAGAAATACTTGTTTCTAACTCTGTAGTCAACTTCAGCATGTGATGTGCTGGAAGGGGGCACAAAGACCATTCCGGTTCCTCATGGACAAAGCTCTAAAATGAAAGTACGCTTTACTTGTCAATGTCTGCATAATCCCTGCGTGCATACGATTAGATGTATTTACACAAATACTGGTGTGGGTATGCTGTACATAATGACTGTATACAGTGCTTTGCTGTGGGAAGAATTTCAGGATTGCCCCTAGGTCATTAGCTGGAAGAGATGCTGAGGGTACATCCATGTACAGAGGCTGACAGAGACTGAGTCAGCTGATGCACAAAATTCAAACCTATGTAATTAGTGTGTGAAAAGTCATCATGTATTCACCTTATTAACTGTACTTTTATCCCGAGATGGAAAGCTCTGAATTTGTCTCTTGTATCTAAAGTCTTTAGTACTGGTAACCTAATTGAATTGTCTTCTTGAAGAGTTTGTTCTTCTAATTGGCCTCTAATATAATTTAATTATTTTGAGTTCAATTAATTCTGTAATATGGCCGCATAATTTAATAATAATAAAAACCCCCTAACACTGAGTAATTTTACTGCTCTATAAATGTAATATTCTGTGTATTCATTCTCTGTCATTGTTCCACTTCATACCAGTCTGTATGCCTTAAAACTGATTTCCCACACAAGAAGGGTTTCTCCCTGGATGTATTTCATTAAGCATTTTCTCAAGGTCAGGAGTGGCTTTCCCACCTGTTCCTTTACTCTTCACGTGACAAGTGATAGGACGCAAGAAAATGGCCTCACGTTGCAGCGGGGGTGGTTTAGATCGGACATTTAGAACAATTTCTTCACAGAGAGGGTGGTCAAGCATTGGAACGGGCTGCCCAGGGAAGTGGTGGAGTCCCCATCCCTGGAGGGTTTTAAGAGATGTGTGGACGTGGCACTAAGGGACATGGTTTAGTGATGGGACTCAGTAGGTTAGGTTGATGGTTGCGCTTGGCGATCTTGAGGATCTTTTCCAACCTAGATGATTCTGTGATTCTTTCCACTTCCCTCGGATTTTTAGTACTTGAACTGTTAGGTAAAATTTATCTTAAAGGGCCAGTTGATCAGGACAGTTGATTCAGACTTGGAACCAAACTTGAGAAGTAAAGCAGGGACTGCTATTCTAGTATTTTGCTCCAAATAGGAAATAAACATTTCACATTTCTTTCTATTTTTAATAGTGTGTGAATTTATTTATTTTTTAGGATCCTGGTACTAAGCTTGTGATCTTTAGACTGTATCTTTCTTTCTTAAGTCTCATCTCTCTGTCTGATTCTGCAGTCTTTCTCTGGATTAGCTGTGTAAGAGAGCATTTTAAGATTTAGTATTATAATGGATGTAAAACTCCTGTTGAGTGCTTTGGGTCACTTCTTGTGTCTGGTATGCACATGGTGAATAACTGAGGTTGAACAAGAGCACAGCAGCAGTTAAGTTCTTTTGCCTTTGGAAATCCTTAGTTTAGTCCTTTACGTGGCAGCTGCAATGGCAGCCACCATGGAATTGAAGACCTGTTTGGAATGAGGTTGTGTTCCTGGAAATATGCTCTTATAATGGTGAGGGGGAAGTCTAACCAGCTCTCTGAGCAGGTTTGCTGTTTCAGCATACACTCTGCAGTGTATGTTAACTTCCAGGCTTTCTGCAGAGCAAAGCCACTGCTCTCCTATTGAGGACACAAGGGGTTTGCTAAGCAATCCTTACAGAGGAGGAAAGAGAGCTATCGGCTATATTTCATGGTGCTGAAGGGCTGGTGTTTGACAGGAACACTAAAGGGAGAAACTGGGAGGAGAAACACCAAACAGCTTGAGGGAGAGAATCTGCATTCAAAATCAACCTAGTAAGGAATAGATGCAAGTTTAGAAGAGTTATTTGCATCCTGTCTCCAGGTATGACCTCTGTCTTCTCACAAGCTAGCATACATTCTTGGGAAGGACTGGCAGTCTTCATATAAAAATGTTGTCTTTCCTACTCCCTGCTCTTCTGGTTGGGAATCTGGTTTGAATTCTGCCTAGCGATCCGTAAATTTAAGGCTACATTGCTAATTCTGTGATTGACACTGAACAATGTGATGTTGTAAACTACTTCAAGCAATATGGGTTTGAGTACAGCTGCACTATCAGCTCTAAACTCAGGAGGAACCTGTCAAGGCATAGTGGGCACAAAGGAGGGTCTTCAGCAGGGCTCTCTATAGCCCACACCTTCCTGCCCCTATTGCTGTGCTGTCTCCTGGGCTGTGCTAGACCTCTTCAGTGTGGGTTAGTAGAGCCCTTTTTTCGACCACAGCACACTGCTCGTCAAGTTTTCTGCAGCTCTCAAACCACATTTACTTTTCCCGTGCTATTAGAAGTAGTATTTCCAGGATTTCATGTTCAAGATTTCATTAAAAATTGAATGAGACAGAGTGCAGACAACAGAGCTTGCCCTTTAGCTGGATGTAAGCTCACTTTGTTTTTTTCCTTTCCTAGTCTAGAAGAGCTTTAGTTCGCTCTTTGTTCTTGTATTGTTCTTCTCTGTTTACTAACTCAAAATAAGCCAGATATCAATACGAACAGTACATTGTTATGTATACAGAAGACATGAAAAACAAACCCATTGGCAACCTGTAGTGATAGGACTGGGACCTAAGGATGGTTACTTCTGAATAAAGGAATTAAAATATTTTGGTGAAAACAGGATGACTTTTTTTTTTCCGCTTTAAAAAAAAAAAATGGGAAAAAAAACCCTTCCTGGGAGTGTAATTCCAGAGCTTTATGTCTCTGAAGTTGGGTTCCTGGGCTGTGTTCAGCAGAGACCACTGGGTGCTCATCTCAGCATGTGGTTAAGGAGTCATTCAGCTGGAGCCCAGAGAAGGGACTGCCATCAGTCTGACTCATTTGTCTGTTTGAAGTGCGGTTGTTAGTTTGGAGCTTTCAAATAGGCACAGATAATGAAAAGAAATCATTTTCTAGTTAATCACGTGCTACTGAAAAGCAAGTAAACAACCAAAATCATTGCAAGAAACAAAATATACAGGGGGCACAGGCAAGAGTATGTCATTGGGAAAGGTGTAATTGCTGATAAGGGATGAAATGTCCACAGACCTTAAGTAGATGAAAAGGGAGGAAAATACCTATGCCGAAACTAATATTGGTTTATATTGTAATGTCAGGGATATACTTTATAGCTGGAACAAGAACTTTATCATAAATTCAGACCAATTCTGTTTGGTCTATAAGTAGCAGAATGAGGAATGACTCATTCCTCCTCTGAATTTATATGCTGTTATTGCTACCAAAGGAATGTGCCACCTGCCATACTCCCTGGGAATGCAGGTGTTTTCCCAATAATTTTGGATTCCATGGGTCTTCCCTGATCATGGTTGCTAGTCAGAAGGTTTGCACTGGCTCTGGCTACGAATCACCTTCCTGGAATATCCTGGTAAACATGTTGAGATGCTGTCTGCTGTGAGAATGGCTGCTGCCTCTTTTCCCAGGAGTCTCCTTCAGTTGAAGGCTTGAAGGTTGAATTCAGGCTTGAAATTCTCCTTCACTCAGGTCAGTTTAAGGTAAAAAAAACAAATGTGTTGTTATTTATAACGTTCAGATTAGAGTTCAGAACACAGCTCAGAAAATGTGAGTGATGTAAAAGAAAAAAAGAAACACTATTATCCGGCTATTAGGTTAAATCAGAAAAGTCCTTCTAGGCTGGACGGGGTAGCTCACGCGCTGTTAGAAGCTGATGTCCCCTTGGTGGAGGAGCTGTTTCCCAAGGAAGTCTCTGTTCCTAGGTTGTAGTAATGGAAGAGGGTTAAGGGAAAACATGAGATATTAAACCCTGACCATTTTTGCTATTTGCTGGCATTTCATTCATAGTTAAATCTCTGTTAAATCTCTTTTCCTTCTCCTTCTTTCCTACACCTGTGTAAGGATTACTGATCCATAGCTGGGGTCAGTTTTAGATGTCTCCTGGTCTGTTAAATGGTCTCACTTTGAAAATACCAGGATCCTTTTGGTAGGCTCGAGGCAGTGATTACTCAATTGACTGTTATTGAAGGGGAAAACTGCTTCTTACCTGTTAAGGAAGCACACAAATCTCAGGTTAAATCCTTTGCATACCCTGGACCTTGCAAACATTCAGTTCAGCTACTTCACGCAGACATGCAAACCAAGATTAATACATGAAGCACATTCCTGGCTCTTGAAAGATTCTAGACATGACTCTCTATAGGACACTTTGAGGGTAAAAAAAAAAAAAAAAAAAGGGGGGCTTGGGATGGCTGTCCAGAAACCTTTTTTCTTTAGAGAAACTGTTTACCATTTTTTCCTTGCTCATTCTCCTGACAGTCATAGATTGAACCTATTGTTTTTCGTGAGACGGCAATGAAAAACTGTGATTCCAATTCTAGGCTTAGTTACTCGGTCTGTGATTTTGAAGCTTTTTCTGATATAATGAGAAGTCATTTCTGACAGATGTAACATATGGCCAGAGCACTGGTTAATGCATGCTTGTATACTAAGTTTTTTTTAATTAAGTATATTCTGCTACCAGGTTTTCTTTTATGGACTGAAGACTGTTAGAACTCCACAGGTGACTTCTATGGGCCTCACAGGAGATATTACCTGAAAAATCTGGCATCTTTGAGTAGCTACCTGATTGAATTCAGTAGGTTTACCCTTTACACTTTGAAGTCGGTAATATAAGATTTATTCCCTTAGTCTTGTATAAATTTTTTGCTTTGCCATTGCCTAACTTTTGTAAAGTAGAGCTTCTGTGCAAGCAAGCATACAACCAAAAAAAAAAAAAAAGACTATGAAGTATATGACTATGTTACAAATATACTGTGGAAATGTGAAATATATCATGCATAGATCTGTAATCCTTCAGGGGTAAAATTAGCCTTTGATGGAACCATTCACTGAAACTGCAGTGTGGACAAGTCTTTAAATTCAAGAAGGTGAGATTTTAAATTGGAATACTAATGCATTTGTAGTAACCATTTGGACTGAAATGCTGAATTCATGATATTAGATCTATTTTTAACACCTATTTATGATCTGCGGCAAACTTCTAGAGAAGTTTCATCTCCTGGTGTTTATTAGATGGTTGGGTGACTGTATTATGTGTTTGTGCTTTGATATGCTTCCCATCTTTATCTTGTCATTTGATGCATGCTTAAAGGAAAACACCTCCATGCCTCGTAGTTAAGCACCTTTGCCTAATGAGTGTTTGCTCTTTTGCTCAAAACCAGTAGGGTGAGGGAGTGGGTGTCTGTGAGGGAAAGCAGCTGCTGGTCTTGGTGTTCCCTTGTCAGGTGCTATTGTATTTCTAACCATAATGCTGGAAGTCAAGCAGACTTTTTGAGGTCAGCAACTTTTTCGCCTCTGAACTTGATTGTAGGCTGTTCTGTAGTAACCCCAGTGTGCTGTTTTATTAAGCAGGGCAATATTGCAGTGTGTGGTTTTTGGTATCTGGAAAAGAAATCTCACTTCAGTGATTACTGGATTTGTTTATTTTTTAGGCATGCTGTTGAATGAATGACTCCCAATGCCTCAATAAATTGCTTAGCGAAAAAGCAGTCATCTGGTTATTTGCTTAGTTTTGGAAAGGAAGAATCCAGCATTGTTTTTATTTATAGTGGTTTAAATCTCAAGCCCCTCTACAAACTTCTACTAATTGGTGTATCTTTGTACATACTTCAGAGTGTCTGAGACCAAAAGACAGCCTGTAATTTAACAGCAGAAAGACCGTTCAGAAATTGTTTTTAAAAGTAATTCGTTTGCACTGATCTGTTAAGGTGAGAACTCTTCCCATTGCTTGGCATAGCTTTTACTTTTGGTCTACAACCAGTGAATGCTGAAAGTTACTTAATACTTATGCTTTGCAATACTTTGCAGAAGACAAAGACTAAATCAACAGATTAATAATGTCCTCCTTTAATTACTTTTTGCTCTCTTTTTGTATTTAATTTTCCACTGACTGACGTGTTCCTTAGAGTAATTCGTATGTTGGTTAGTTAAACGGATTATTTGTGATTGGAAAAAAGTTTAATTGAGGTGAAAGCAAACATCTTTGCATGTGTGTACAAATCCAAGCAATATATTTTTGTAAAGCTTGTATATTTTTAGCAGATTTACAGCATCATTTGAGTGTTCACCATTTGAGGAGATGTCTCTGATATACTTCTGCTACCGAAGCTACGCTTGCTGACTGGAGACTTTAGATAGAGTAATAGAAATTATAATTAAACCATACATCCTCCTGAAACTCTGTGATTTCACTGTTTTCAAATTATCTAAAATAATTGGCCAAGTGGGCTTTGCATGCACCAGTCATGCTATGGATTTAGTGTAGCTAATCACAGAAATACTGCTTTAGAAAGGTTTTCTCTACATTTCAAATGGTTGTCAGCAACTGAAATGCTTTCAGCTGAAAATAAAGTTCTGTCCTTACCCTGTGGGATTTTTGGGTGTCACAGCATTTCTAAATTTCAAACAAGCAAAGTAAATTAAGCTCTTTAGCAGGATGTTGTGATGGAAGCCAAAAATATTTTAAATTGCTTGAAGAATGCAAAGCCCTCTCCCTGTTTACAGCAATGCAGAGCAGCAAGACGCCGAGGCAATTATTCCTGTTTCAGCCTTGTTCAGGCAACCAGTTACTGATTTTCTGTCCTGCATCCGTGAGCACTTCTGACTTCACCTGCCTGTTGAAATAGTTTCTTTATGTCATTTTAGTTTTAATCATTATCTACCAATGCTAGCAGCATAATCAGCATTGTTCAAAATGCAGAGGAGGGCCCTGTTGCTAACCCAGAGGTGCTGCTGGAGCATTAAGCTCCTCCAGGGTGCAGGAAGGGTTTGTGCTCGCACTTTCTTGCTCATGCTCTTGACATGTTGCTCCCAGTCCTGGGTCAAGCATACAGTGAAGCAACTAAACAGACTGCAGACAATTTATAGCAGTTTAGTCTTCAATACATTATGTAAATCTGGATTAATTCAATTGACTCTGTACCACAATTACATCAGTGAATTACATCACTGTAATTTAGATAACCTGGAGGTATTTTGAGTAGTTTTGCTGAATTTTTGTGTGTTCAGTTTTATGGGTTTTGATGGAGCCACAGTTACGGTTTGGGATTATTGGTGCACAATCATTCATTGCAGCATATGTTATTTACAAAAGGTTTCCTAAAATGTACCCTCTGAACAGTTAAAGATTGCACAGCATTCTTACAGATAGCCCCAGATCATTGCCATTGACTTTATTTGGAACAGGAGTGCACTTAAAACTTCCCCCTTTATTCTGAATGCTGGCAAGTATTCTTTAAACAAAATACAGTAGAAAGCAGAGGTGTGATGCAGTAATATCTTACTAAAGTCAAGGTGTTATAGGTGCCTGGGGTGGTTGGGCTGCCAGCTGTTGATGCTACTACAGGCTGAAGGTTTAGTGGTTTAATTTAAGGAGTTTGAAGCCAGCATGTAGAGTTAATGGGTCAGGTACTTAGATGTACGTGACAGCCAGTAGGTGAAAGCTAGAAGTGTTCACGGGGTAGCATTTGTAATGCATGTAGTTACTGAGTTCTCAGCTGAGAACAGAACTTTCTTAAATTATTTTTGATATACTATGTTTTTATGTTGGCTGCTACTAGAGATGACCTGCTAAAGAGAAGAATGTCAGCACGATTCAAAATCTCTAATTACTTAGTGCTCAGCAAGAAGACAAGTGTAGAAAAAGAACTTACCAGATACAGTAGATGAAATAATTGCATCAAATACTTTACATTCATTGGGATCATTATACTGATTTTTCAGAAAAGCTTTTTTCTCTCCACCAGACTTTTGCCAGCAAAGAGGGTTCCTTGCCTCTTCTTTCGCCTTCTCCTGCTCCTCTCAAAATCTGATCGTTGACCTACCTGGAAGACAAAGTTAAATAATTTTAATTTCAGAAGGTTTTACTCTTAGATAGTTTTAAAACTGAGTGTTTCTAAAGACAAACCGTTGTATGCTAGTAGCGTGCAAACCAGAAGCTGATACTGCTATGGAAACTTCACTGAATATAACAGAGAGATCTGGTTTGGTACCATTGAATTTAGCTTGGAAAATCCCTATTGTGAACTTTCTGTGCAGAGGATATATTTCAGGGGCAAAGCATACATGAAGTTATTATGTAGCATGTGAATCACAGAGAGTGGGCACAGTAGACTTTTCTGTTTCTGCTCCTTAGAATAAGTACAGATAGGGTTAACAGAGTAGATTTTGCTGGGAGGGGAATTACACCTGTAGTGTCCTGGGTAAAGCAGCAAGCTACTGTTAGGTATAAGCCCTGCCTGTTACTGAGGTTGTCTGACACCTCTCATTAGGAGACTGTTTTACAGTGCTTACAAGCATGTCAGCTGGAACCACTTGGGCTGAAATTTTTATGAGCTGCATATCTAGCTCGGGATGCTATTTTTTTTTCTTTGATCACTTCTGTTATCCCTGTATCATGCAACAGGGATTTCTGTCTCCATATTCCGCAAGCCTGTTACTTAACCAGTTTCTAATTCCTTGTAATCTTTAGCTGTTGGATCTTTAAAGTTTTCTTCCTTATCAAGTATCTTCCCATCTCTCCTTGTGCTGGTGAAGTTACACATGCATTGGTCCCACAAATTGGCTCCATGTGATGATGCTGCAGGGATGAGGTTGGACTGTTTCTGCTTTGGTTGCTTCTGCACTGCGACAACTGAGCTGAGGGTGGGAATAGGGAAAACAGGGAGCACAGGAGGGATGAAAGTGATGTGCACAAAGTTGGAAGAAGGAACCAGAAGGAGGGGAGAGTAGCAGAGCTGTTTGTAAGGAAGAGCTGTGGTGAGGAGAGAGAACTGAAAAAGTCTGGGAAAAGAGATAGGAAGATGAGGCAAAGCATATGGAGGGGGGTCTGAAATGGAAAACCCGGCAGGGGAGGTGAGGAGTAGGAACTGGCAATGGGGAAAATGGAGGAAGTGATGGAGGGATGGTTCTTCACAAGGACCTTGGGACATGAGGAGTGGAGGAAGTGAGACCAGAATGAGGTCAGATGATCTGGGGGTGGGGAAGAAATACGATGGGGCCAAGGACAGTTTGCATAGAAAGTGGCTGAAGAAGTTTACGTGTGGTGTGAAAAGACAGACCATATCAGTATTAAGTAACATGGCCTGCCATAGCTATGATGAAAGTCTGCATTCACCAGTCTTTGTTGTCAGCAAATATTTGTGAAGCCCACCAGTAAAATCTCCCAGCACTCTGTAGAGATGTGTGGGTCTACAGAGACAGCAGGCTGCTGACATTATGGGTTACTCTGTTGGTTCATATGGCAGAGAGATGCAAGATTGACATGCGAGTGCCATTAAGGTAGGAAAATCTGGTGTTCAGAGTTATCAAAATGGCAGAATTCAGGAGGTTCTTTTGACCCAGTGTAACGTACAAGAACCTGAAAGTGTCAGAGCAGAATTGCCACCACTTTACCTACCTGGTGCCATTTAAAAGTCAGTGTATGACAGTGTCAGACCCTCCTTGTTTGTCCTGTGCAGTCATTGTAAGAACTGACCACCTTGTCGGAGATACTGCTGTTTTGGGACTCCAGCTGCGTAGGTTTTAATCCAAAGTCTACCTCTCAGAGGCTGTATGATCTTGGACTAGTGAATTCACCTTAATGTGTTTTATTTCCCTCATCAGTAATTTGGGGATAATGATCTTAAACCACCCTCTGAAGAGGCCATGAAGCTCTCTGAATGCAGCAGTTTACGTAAGAGCCAAAGATGCTGCTAGCATTATAAATGACAATTTCTTTGTACCTCACTGGTGGCTATTTCTTTTTTCTCATTGAATCATTGTGTAACTGTGGTAGGACAGAAATTGAGAAGAAAGGAAGGACGTGCTGGGGATAATAGTTATGGTGTTGCTGTGACAGCTTTTGTCTGTTATCCAGACTTACCGTGCAGCCAGCACTGGCTGCATTTGTGTCTGCAGCCGGACTGACTCAAACTTCATAAAGAGTCATTTCAAAGACACACAGGCCTCCCTAATGATACACAGTTTATGTGAAATCGTTTTGGAGAGTCTGGCCTTGTTAAGCAATTGTGAATGCCTTGGACCCTGGTGCTGAACACGCATTGTGTAGCTGGTGTGATAATGTCACTTCTGCTGCCAACACGTAGGCCGCGGGGCCGTGCGGCTCCACGAGGCCAGGCGAGAGACTGGGCTGGGCAGGGAGACACTGCAGAACAGCAGGTTTATTTTCCTACATTGTTACATGAAAGTTTTAAGAACTTCATGCAGCTGCCCTTCATTTGAACTAGGTAGATTTTTTTATTTCTTGTTTATTCTTGAACTTTTTACTATTCACAGCTCGCTTCAAGCAGAGAGTGCGTTAGTGCTGTGGCAGAGATGGTTTGGATTCAGGTTTACAACAGATATATCTGTATTTATTAATTTGGACTTGAATTCAAATGAGAATCCATTTCAATGTCTTTGGCATCAAGCATTGAGAAGCAATCGTATCTGAGTGGTTTGTGTGTTATATCTAGTACAAATGTTATATCTCCTACCCTTTCATCTTATTCTGTCAAAATCATCATTGAGGAACACTCTTAAGTCAGAAAGTTTTTGGTATGTCTTATTGTTAGAGGAGGAGATGCTAATCATATGTGGTATAGAGATCAAGAAGGTATCTCATTTAGTACTAGTTTTTGGAGTAGAAATCAATGCGTAGTCTCATCCATGGGAGTCTGTGCAAGTAGTTGGAATCAAAAGGCAGTTGGCTGAGGGAAGCTCAGAGGTAATTCTTCCAAGCTGTTGCTGTGCCACCACCTCTCCCATCAGATTAAGATCTGTTTCTTTCCTGCTTTTTCTGTTGTGTTGTACTTGAGGTCTGATGCCGGTGGATGTGAGTCCCTGCTGGAGCATGGCAGATTGCACAACTTCCTTCTGCAGCTCAGCATATGTGCTGCTGCTTTACTATTGCAAGTTTGGTCCTGAACCAAACCTTCCAGCTCTGCTGCGAAGTTGGTACAAGAGCAGGTTAAAGCTTTTAGATGTTCTTGTTGGGAACAAGCCCAGTTCTGCTGGTTTTGAAGAGCGATATGCTTGTGAACTTTAGAGTCCCATATCTCTCTCGACTTCTTTATTTCTTTCAGCCTCTTTCTTTGGTTGTCTCTGTCCTAGCTCATCTTTGGTAGGCTGTCCTTGTCAGGTAACACAAGCAAAGAGTTGTGTAAAATATTTTGACATTCTTTTGTCTCAAATCTGGATGAAAAGATACAAATGCTGAATTTTTTCAGGGAAAAGAAAGTTCTGTGAAATGTTATATTGGAAACATATTAAGTAAATCATGTTTTATGTTTCATTTTCATGTAGTGCTGCTTTACTGTGAGAGAGCTGTTATCTACATGTCTTATGGTGTATTTCTTCCCTGTAAGCGTGGCTCTGTGGCTGACTACATTTCTTATGATGTGCCTGCAGTTATGCTGAAGAGTCTTTAAAATTACTCTGCCAAGTTGATGTGTTTGCTTTTATAATATTTATCTGTAGTCGTAATACTTGCCTCAATGCATTGTAGGTTGAAAATAGTCACTAAGCTGCTCCAAATTGTTCAGTCCAGTACTGCAAAATGGTCTTTTTTGTGCGCTGGCCACTTACTACAAAAACATTTTCTTTGGATCACCTCCTCTCATCTATTTTAAACAAGGAGAGGGCGGTTGTAATTCCTGAATGCTATTCATGGCTTCCAAGTTGAGAACTTCTGTCCTGGTATAAATGCTTCCCGGGACACAGCACAAGAAGCAACAGCAGCGCTTCAGGAGTGCTGCACTGCCCTTACCCCGGCAGTCATCACTCATGGGGTACATTCACTGGTGAACAAAACACACACTGTATGTCGTGGGTAATGTTACATAGTGCAGACATAAAGTGGATATCAAAGCACAGATGGTATATGCTTCAGGAAAAGAGAATGTAATCAGGAAAGATGGTTTAACTGCTATGGATTTGTTTTAGCAGGAGGACAAAAAAAAAAAAGGCTGATGAAGTAATCTTAGTATGTGGTCTGTAGAAGCCCCTTAATCTTCCTTTCTCTTCTCAGGAATAACATTGCCATCCCCTTAGCTAGTGACTACACATTAAATAGCAGTTCTTTATCACTAAAAAAAAGTGTATTGTCAATTTTACCTTTTTTTCTGGAGCTCTGTTCTCATTTTGCTGGATAGTGATAGCTCCCTCTGAAAAAAACAGAAATTATTTATATCACATATCCAGAGAGTCCGGTTCCTGACTCTGAGGTTCACCAGAAATGGTCAGTAGTGTTACGCAGCCTCCAAATACTTGGGCTATATAAGCAAGGATGAGGCTCAAATGAGAGACATGTTGAATAGTGAGAGTATGCACAGCTTGAGTCTTCGAGCAGTGCAGATTTAGCTCTCAGAAAGCCAATTAGGAAGAAAATCTCTTCACTGTGGATGAATTACCATATCATCTAACTTTGGGTCCATGCTGAGTGGGTGGTAAGTTAGCCTGGAATACTTAGCTGCCTGAAAATAAAGTTTTTGTAGGGCACGCTTGTGGACTATATATTTCTGGCCCTCAACCTTCTTTAGTTCACTTCGCATGAGAGTTGTGCATTATTTATAGTGAATGTGGGAGATGGAAAGAGTACTGTGGAAGAAAGAAAAATAAACCCTTCAGTCATGAATTCTGTTTTTGGCTGTAATGCCAGTTTGGGGCAAGATGCCAATAATTTCACACCTGAAATAGAAGTGCTAAGATCCCCCCAAAATTCACCATTCTCACTCATGATCTGAATACTTTCTCAAAGTGTAGTTAGGAAAGAGTCTTCAGGCATGCGTGAGCCTCATGATGAGAACAGCAGATAATCCTCTTTTAACTCATAGATGTCTTCCTGCTACTTCAAATAGACTTTAATGGCCAGAGGTGACCTCTGTGTTTAGATGTTGTCAAGACTACTGGGCTGTAAATACAGACAGGCAACTGAAGTTTTGTATTCCCTAGTGGTGGGTGCTCCACGCCATGGGTCATACCTCAGCAACAGGCTTGCTCCTGGCAAGGGGTGCAGAAAGCTCTCCCGGGAGGTACGCGGGTTTGGGAGCTATGCCATGCTGCAGCCTTTCTTCAGCTCTGGAGTTCACCAAGCCAGATAAAACTGGTGTAGCAGTTGAGCTGAGCTGGGTATAGGAGGCCATCACCAACGGGTGAACATGCTCCACTGTGCTGTCAGCATGCACTTTTGTCACTGCAGTGGTGCCAAAGGAGCATGCTTGCACCTTCGTGTACGGCTTTTTGGTATCAGGACTTATTCAAGAGATTTATTATCCTCCGCCATTGCTCAGCAATGCTTAGTTATTACTAGAGATTATTTCTGTCATCTGATTTACCATGTGGCCACTCACGTAGTTGCATTGGCAGAAATGAAGAAACAGTAAGATGTGAAACAGGCGTGGGAATAAGCAGCAGAGATGGGAGCTTTGCCCACTGAAGAAAATGTATACAGCTTCTTGTACTGATTCTGCTATAAAGCACGGCACTTGGCAGCTCTGACTCAAGCAACCTGGGAGTGGTTGGGCAGCACAGATCCAAAGCACTGCACTAAGTTGTTGAAAGCATGTATCAGTTCATACCACATCATGCATATCTCATTTTGCTTACGGCTGAACTGAGTTCATTCTGTTTAGTGCTACAATAAAAATTACTTTAAGCATCACAGCCTTGTTGTTTAGAAAACTGGAGTATTGCACAGTGCAACTGTCACGTCAGGTTACTTTTATGGAGAGCAATGCCCTATATTGTTAAAGCAAGTCAAATGTCATTTATTTTTAGCCTGTTCATAGAGTAGCGTAATAAATACTTGTTCAGCCTAGGGAACATGGAATGTAAAGGCGTGTTATGCTTATCAATAATGAAAGGATCGAGCAATGTGGAACTTTCCTGGGTTTTTTTGTTTGTTTTTATACAGGTTGTACTGTTAACATACCCTGCTTATTCTTCCCGTGTGGCTGCTAGAGGCCACGAGGGGGACACATGTTTGGAGTGTTGTATGTATAGACATTCCATAAATGTGGTGAGCAGGGCAAAGAGTAAGAGAGTAATTCAGCCAGAATCTAGTGTGGAGCTATTAACTTTCCTGATCTTGTAGGAAAAGAGACCATAGGGGATCATCTCATTAATTGTCTTGCATTTCTTAATCAAGGTCTATAGTATGTCTTCAAATAAGCATTGAAAAGTCATGACTCAGGCCCAAGTTGTCTTAAAAATATTAAATTTGTAAGTCTTTTGTCTTTTGAACTGTTAATATTCATGATTCTACTCCTGATGACTGCAGAAAAATACTTGAAATTGTTTTGTGTTTTACTATAAATGAAATTACTTTGCCACCTTTGTCATCCTTTGTGCTTTGAGACAAAACAAACGGGGAGAAAGTTATAATAAGTGTGAGGTTTGGGCAAGATGATTCCTTACACAAACCCATTCACCAAGAGCTTTTGTTCCTGTATTGCTGCACGTGAGAGGAACAGGGAAGGATGAGGCTCAGCAGTTCCCCCGTCCATAGCAGGTCCCGGACAGTGCCTCTGCCCTGGAGTCCCACAGCAAGGACCCAATAACCTTATGGTCTTCTGTGTGCACCTTGCATGGACTGGCGTGATGGCGAGAGAAAGGAAAAGAGAAAGGAAAAACACTCTTTTCAAAAGGTTCTTGGCTGTAGGACTCTTAAAGGAAAGTAAGCACAGTAAGATAATCCTACAACAGAGAAAAATGGACTCAAAAAGTCTGAAATGCAAATGGTGGAGCGCATAGCTGGAAGTTGGTGAGAAAAGTGGTGGACTTACTGGGTGGGTTGCCACATGCAAAAGGATCAATTTAGCAAAGTAGAATACTGCAGATATGTTCAATTATTTATCAGTATCAGTTCTGACTGCGGATGTGCATCCAGATCTGTTGAGAGAGCAAAAGAATGAAGTGACTAAGGTGTTAGACAAAACACTTGAATTCTTATTAGAAATAACGTAATAAAAATGTGGAACTAAATGTGGGATTGTGCCTGTCCCACTAGCCCTGCCAAAAGGCAGAATTCAGAAGTGTCTAAATGGCATCTGATACCTGAGCATGGGGAGCTATGAGGCAGTCGTACACCTTCAGCGGAGGCTTCAATTTAAGGAAAGAGCTGGACCTCAGAATAGAGGACTCCTCAATATGCAGCTGACTTAAAAAATACAGTAGTAGAAAAAAAAAGATCCCTGTAATTCTGAAAGCATACTGTTAAGAATAAGAAAAGTAATAAGGAATAGCATGGAGAATGTTACCAAAAGTAAAAGCCGTTATATCAAGAACGCCTTCATCTCACCTCAAAATAGTATTCAGGAGTTAGTGGGAGTTCTGGGAACACAAGCTGAAACTGAATAAGGATCTGGGAAATCTCAGTTGTGAAGAGTGGCTGAAGAAAATCGTGTTTGCCTTGGAAAGCAGATGAGTCAGAGAAGAGATGCTGAAACTGTAAAAAACAGTAAATGGTAATAGAGAAGATAGATTGAGATAGTTTGATTTCTTTGTCTTAAAGCATAAAAGCAAGTGGATATTTAGAGAAATCCAAAGGTGGCAAATTCCAAAACATGTAAAAGGAAATTTTTGTTCACATCTGTGATTAAATTATAAATGGCACTATGGCAGTAAGTTGTTAGGCTGAAGAATTTAACAAGGTTTTAAAAGGGTTGTTTCAAGGGATATCAGAAATATTTACAGCTGCCATAATCCATGCTGACAAATTTTGAAGGGGATGTTCAACCTCATACTTGAGATTTCAAGATGATCTCTAGCTATTCAGGACACATTTCTGTTCTTTCGCTAGTTGTTGTTCTTCTTGCCTAAGATAAAGAGCCAGGTAGGATTTTAGTGCTGTAATTCATACAATATTTGTATAAAAAGTGTGAAATTAGCTTTGGTTTCCAGTAGCACAAACCTCGGTGACAATCCTATAGAGTGTCCTGTGAGGGTAGTGTCTGAGTTTAGAGAGGTACAGGCTGTCCCCAGGAGCTGGCTGAACAGAGTAGCCCAGGGCATTGCAGCTGTGGTTCCTGGCATCTCTTGGGGTGACTAAACAGAAGTGTGTGGGTATGGGATGCCAGAATTGCAATAAGGTTAGGAACTGATGCTACTGTGAATTTGGGTAGCCAGTGTTGCATTGCTTTTTTTTTTTTGGCCATATGTACATTATGTGTATAAGTAAAAACTCTTCGTCTCGTCAAAATGCCCTTAAAGCAGGAGTGTGTTCTGCACTTGCGTTCTGAAGTTTGTTTCACATAAAACGACTAGAAGGCATGACATAAGCAACTGTTGTCTTTACCTGAAGTCCTCAGTTAAATTGTTGAAAAGAATAGGCAACCCTAAACAAAGGAAAATTTGTTTTGGCAGGCTACAAAAGGGCATCTCCTTGGTGCAGTTATATTGCGTGTGATCTTTATGGATATGCATTCATGCCTACATGTATATGTGAATACATGGTAATGATCATTTTTGTCAGAGTTTCGGTTGTATTGAGTGATCACAGAATCACAGAATCATTTAGATGGAAAAGACCTCCAAGATCATCCAGTCCAACCATTAACCTACCACTGCCAAGTGATATTTGTCTCTAAATGATTTTGACTCTGTGGCTGATACTTACCAAGCATCAGACAGTCAGCTCATATAGTCCTGACATTTTATCTGATAGCAACATCCTCAGGAATTGTGCATTCATCTTAATATTGGTCTACTAAAAAAGAAAAAAAAAAAAAGTTGGCTGCAGTTCTTAAAGGTATGAGATATATGAAAGGACTTTTGGAGTCCTTTAAAAAAAAAAAAAAGAAACTAATTTCTGCTTAATTGACCAGAGGATAAGGTAATTCCAAAATTTCATGGAAATTTTTGATATTTGACCTTCAAATAGTAACCGTAAGAAAAACCAGATGATTGGAATCCATAAAAACACATCCTGCTTGGGAGTTTTACGAAACCAAAGGGTAGTATGTCATGCCTATGCAGTAATCATAGCAGAATTTTGGGAAAGTTATAAAGGCTACCATTATAATTTCTATTAAAATAGTGTTATCTGACTGGATCATAACTGCAAAAAAAAAATCTAGATGACTGGCTTAGTGTCATGGTTTTGGCTGGGACAGGGTTAATTTTCTTCGTAGAGGCTCACACAATGCTGTGTTTGGGATTTCTGAAGAAAATAGTGGCGATGTTTTTGGTTGTTGCAGAGTGGTGTTTACATAGAGCCAAGGATTTTTCAGCTTCTTGTGCTGCCCTGTCAGCGAGGAGGCTGGGGGTGCACAAGGAGCTGGGAGGGGACACAGCCAGGGCAGGTGACCCAGACTGACCAAAGGGATGTCCCATACCATGTGGTGTCATACTGAGCAATAAAAGCTGGGGAAAAGAAGGAGGAAGGGGGGGGATGTTGGAGTGATGGCGTTTGTCTTCCCAAGAAACCATTACGCGTGATGAGCCCTGCTTTCCTGGCAGTGGCTGAACACCTGCCCACCCATGGGAAGTAGTGAATGAATTCCTTCTTTTGCTTTGCTTGCGCGCGGCTTTTGCTTTACCCAGTAACCTGTCTTTGTCTCAACCCATGAGTTCTCACACTTTTACCTTTCCGATTCTCTCCCCATCCCACCTGGGGAGAGTGAGCGAGCAGCTGTGTGGTGCTGAACTGCCTGCCAGGTTAAACCACGACTTAGTTTCAGTACCTCAGCTGTCGTAGTTTCCCTCCGTAACAATGGACAGTGCAGTACATGAGTCCACATCGCACAGTTTTATTTTTAGTACTGATAAATCTAATATTTCAAGATCACGTGAGGCTGGCAGTCAGGCTGGGCACAGGGGTTGTCAGCAGCCGGCCTCTTCTGCTCTCCCTCACTGTCTACTGGATGCGACGTCCAGGGCTCCCTGACTAGTGCTCGTTCCCCTCAGCAAAGGTGTCAGCTTCAGCAAACAGTGGGAAGTTTGCGTTGAGAACAAAATTGTTCTTCAGAGGCTGAATTTAAGATTTGTTGGCATGTGCAGTGTCAGGAGCATTGGCTGGGTGCCCCTTCCGTGGCCCACATGAAGCAGCGGGCAAGGTGTTGGCATCACAGATACCATGGGCGGCATAATGGGCTACAACAACATTTTTGTTGGTATTTTCTACAGAAACAGAGTGAATTACAGTATAGTAATATCAAATAGTCACTTTTTAAAATGTTTTAAAAGATTTTTAATGTATTCCTCCTCAGCCCTTCTTTCTGGTCTGCGACAGGCTTCCTGGGGCTGTGACCTGCTCGGGCTCAGTGCTGGGAGCACGATGAGATGTAGCTGCAAGGATGTGGCTGGCACTGAGGAAGAGCTTCGCTGGAAACTTTCTTTCTGGGGGAAAAGTGGGCTGTACAGATGGACTGCAGAGCAGCAGGAGGCAGTGATACTCATGAGCCACATGTCCACCTTCCAACTGAGGCTCTGGGACAGGAGGTGGTGGAGAAAGCTGGTGGCTGTGAGCCACAGCTGTGCGAATCCTGTGCTCCACCACTCAGGGATGTTTAGCTGGGTCCTTCTCAGCTCAACTTCATCTCCTGCCCTATGCTAACTGAACATGGTCATGAGTAAGCTTACTGGCGCTAAGCGCTGTGGTACTTGATGGTCCATGGGGCATCCTCGAGTCCTCCACAGAGTACTCCTTGGTACTATGTAGAGGGCTTTGCTTGGTGAAAATCACGCTTTGTTGGATCTTGGGTCCCATTTCCAGCTCCGCACTTTTGATCCCTCTCCCTCAAGCTCCCTTTTTTCCATTACTTTCTTTGGAGAAGGGAGTCACTGTGATTTCTATATTATGATATGATGCACTCAGAACCACTTCATAAGATTAGCTCCCTTTCCCCTGAAAGATCACTGGATCATACAAACAAATAATTTACAAAAGGAGTTATTTGGTCAGCTGCTGGTGCTGTCATTGCTTTGTTACTTAAGGTTTTGAAAAAAGTGAATTACTCCTGTACTGTTTCACTTTATCCGTTGTTCTTTAGGAAGACGTCACATTTTGAAAATGCAAGCACACTAACGTTTCGAAGCGTAACAAAGAGCATGCACAGAACAAACCCTACTGGAATGGCTGATTGCTTGCAGATCTGCATGCAAACATGCAAACAGCTTGCAGACCATCTAGGCAGCCACCATCTAGATCCCCAGTCTACAGATAAACACAGAAATAGTGATTTAATCATAGGTTTATAATGACACAGATCATTTCCCCTTGCCCTCGTGCACAGAACAGGGTGCTATCTTTCTTTTTAGCACATAATTATATTGAAATTATACATCTTTATTCCATATCTGCACAACACTTCAGCACCCAAGTGAGCTTTGAAGTGATATAGTTCTATAAAAAAAATTAGAAAATAAGAATAATTTTTTGTGGTATTTGTTATTGATAAAACACATTTCTTAAATCTCAGTTAATAAGAAAATGTTTTAACAGTGTAATCACTGAATTGCAATAACCATGTGTAGTCAGTTAAAAAACAAACAAAAAAAGTAAGCCCCTGCAATATGCCTTCTAATACTATGTAAAAATGTGTATGAAGTGTTTCCAAAGGTTGGTTTCATTCCACATTTTCTTTTGGAAGATTGTTCAGCCATTTCTTTCATTTCTGGAAGCTTTGCTTGATATTTAACCTAAAATATGGTTTCCTGAATATCATACTGTTTCTTACAGTAACATTTAATAATGTCTTCCCTTCTTTGTTTTTTTTTCCACATCATTCCAGTACTTGTTGACTATTTTTATCACTCCACATTGCCAGTATGCATATTTTTTGTTTTATTATTCTCTTTTAATCTAATATCTCAAAATCTTTAATTACTTTTATTGCTTTAAACCCCCTTAAGAATGTTAAAAAAAAAAAACACATTACTTTAAAATCTGTAAATTATCAAGAGGAAAGAAAGCAAAATTTTGCACAGAATAAAGAAAAGTATTTTCTTTAGCCCAGTCTGAGGTAATGCCATTGTTGCTTGATGAGGGAATGTCTCAGTGGCGGTGGTTTTTGCTCTTGAAATCAGACTGCACAGAATTGTGGCAGTCAGAAAGAACGGCCTGTAGCACACGTGGACAACTTCTTGCATTATGGCAATGTTTATTTAATGATACCTGTGTTAAATCCACGTTGTATATCTACAGTGTTAATTACTTTAATGATGTTTGTTCCACAGTTTCTTGCAGAATCTTGTTTTATTGTTTTGTTCTTCTGCTTAATATAAAGGTGTTTGTTTTTTCTCAAACAAAGGCATCAGAAATGATGCAGATGAATAAATAGTAGAAAATCAGTGTTTGCAAAGAGAATGGCAGAACTGAGAGCAGGGAGAACCAATTCACACTGCTATTTGTATATACAGTCTGGAGTCCTTCTTTGGAAGTATCCAACCAACAGAGATAATGGTTGGCTGAAGACTGAAATATAGACAGCATGCCAAACTGGAGTCAGAAGAAGGCTTTGTGATGGGAGGGAAGCTGAAATGTCTTGGTATAGGTTTGGTAGCACAGACGATGACAGGCTCTGTAAGTAGAATAGCACCTGGGCATATGTAAACTTACTGTTTGAGGCAGTTTTTTTCAAGTTGGTAACTCTAACTCTTTAAAGGTCTTTGACAGAAATGTAGAAATTGTCAGAAAATGTCAGAAATTGTTATCATTTAAATAGTAATACCTTTGCTTTGAAATTAAATGGTAGAAATGTTTTGCCTGGTGAAACTTTCTTAAAGATTTTAATGGGAAAAAAAGAGCAGAAGTTTGTGTACTTCTCATCACTTTTCCTCTCTCTTTTTTTGGGTGAACTGATGGATAAACTACCTAGACTATAAAAATTACTTTCCAGTGATGCTGTGCTTATAAGCTAGCTGTCTCAGGCTCCTGGATATGGATCAGACAACTGTCATCTCTAGTCTGTGGTTCATATATCAGCTGAATTGTTATAGGTTGAATATCGCTGCACTTTGGTCTCTGAGAAGCAAGTCAATCTTACCTCAGTTCCTTGAAAACTGCTTTCTGCACCACAGGTAATCAGTACTTTTGTTAACATTTGCATTGGATGAGGTTAGGTGTTGTGCTAGGCGGTCAGATGTGCGTTTTCTATCATCCTCATGGCCAAAAATCTGGTAGCCTCACAGTGACCCTTACATCATGTTAGGGCACACAGGGATTGCATTCCCAAACTGTGGTTCAGCCCTCTCACATGTGTTGAGCAAATAGTAATTTTATGTGACGGGAGAGTTAGCCATCCCTGCAGTGCTTCCCTAGTCTGCTTTTTGCTTTGTCTTCAAGACTGAAAACTTAAAAGGACAGTCCTTTTTAATAAACTGTGCAGTTCCAGCAATGTGAGGGTTTCTTCTGGTTGACGTTTCTTTATCCTGCAGCATTAAAAAAGAGCAGCAGCAATTCTTGTTTTCTGGGGTTGTCCAGTTTTCCTATTGCGATCTTTTTATCTGTGTAACAGATTGAACTCCTTGTTTATTGCTCCCTTGTGTTCTCTGGAAAGTCAAATAGAAGTAAAATTATTGGTCACTTGGCCAGCTGCATCATGATACATTTTTTATTTCATAAGAAATGAAGATAAAGCTCCTAACAGGGTTAGCTCTGAATACAGTCCATACAGAACTGCAGACCAGCCAAAGCAAGGGTGGCATTTTCAAAATCTGCTGTTTGGCATTTCTTGGAGTATTGCACTTCCTTAGCTAGTGTTCAAATTGTCAGAAATCTGCTTTGCATCCGTTGCAAATGAAGTGGGCCAGTGTATGTCAGACCTGAATCAGAGCCTCTGTGTGGGTAATATATAATAAGAAAGTAATTCTTGGTAGATACCTGGTATCATGACATGCTAAACTGAATGTCTTGCTTGTAAATATTATGATTTTTAGTTATTTGTATTGTGGTCAGAGCTGGGGATTATGATATCTCAGAAAAGTGAGAGATGGCTGCTACTTCAAAGTAAAAGCTGAAAAGAGCCCAGGGAAATTCAGCTTGCTCCCCAACAGCTGGTTCATGTAGCTCTTGTGCCTGTCCCTCCTCACTGGCTCCCCTCAGGGAACAGGAGTCTGGTAATGCTGAAGATCTTCAAAGGTTATCTGAACTGCTCGTCCCTTTCTTGATTGCAGATACTACAGCAGGTAACTCAAAGTTACACACTAGTGTAAATGGTCCTAACCTTAGGTTCCCGAGGAGCTTAATCGAAGAGTGGAATCTCATTGTTCTACATGCTGCACAAACAGAATAAAAGAAGAGTCTTTTCCCGAATATTAGTAATAGTGAAATATATCTTTGTGGTTGCAAATGGTGGGAGGAGGCTTGAGTCCATTCCAAGCTAGACAGAATCCACCTTCATAAATAATGTTGCTGTAAGAAAAGATGATAAACTCTTTACAAACCATCCTTTTGCCTTCTTTTTAAAAGATTAATGTGTTGGAAGAAAAACATGAAATGTACTGAAAGCGTGCAACTTTGTGTGTGTGTGTGCAATGTATGTGCTTTTCAAGTGCAAAAGTTTGCATTTATGTCACTTATGTATACACAACTGGTAAACTGGATTTTTTTTGAGGGTACGGCGTAGTTGGTTTTTGAGACTCCTTGTCATCCCTAATGAAGCAGATGATTCACTCTGACAGGGTCACATAGCTCTGTGCAGCCAGTGGTCTCCTCTGTTGGAGAGAAAAGGAGAGACTGTGCTTAGGCTGTCAGCTTTGTGCTATTGGCTAGAGCACAACACATTTCCAAAAGACAACTCTTCAAGTGCTTTTTTTTTTTTTTGCCAGTAGCTGACCTATCCTGCCCATGTGCCCTTTCACTGTCCCTTACACAGAAGAGAAAAGCATCGTAAAAGCAGGGACCTGGCTCCCCTTCCTGGTGGTGAGGGCCAGTGGAAGACTGCCTGGCTGTGTGTTGGCCGCTCAAATCACTGCTGCTGGGACTGTCTGCAGCTGGGAAGGCTTCTCACCTCCCAGGGCATTATTTTAAAGGGGAACGTCTGGGAACAAGGACAGAAAATATGCTGAACTTGTACTGTGAAGCAGAAGATCACAAGGGAAAAAAAATGAAAGGGAGAGAATTGTCCCCGAACCAAAACTGTGGGTGGAGATGTTTGAGTGACAGAAAGGCAGCTTTTGTACAGCATAGGTTTATACCATGTAGCAACTTCTTTGAGGGGGGAAAAAAAAAGTAAATTATTAACTATAGCTGCCTGGACTACAGATTTCAGCTTAACTAGCCACACTTATGCACTCTAAGTAGTACAGTTATCTAAGATGTTGGTAACTAAAATAAAAATAAGGGGGTTACATCAGTGTTACTACTGTAAAAAACTTGAAAGAGCAATTTCTTGCTTTTGTCTTGTTCCATTTCTTAATCCTCCTCCTCCTTTTTTCTGCTTTCTTCCCTTTTTTCCCATTTCTTTTAGTCTGGAAAACAGCTCTTTCTCTTTTTTGCTTGTCTTCAGTTCATTCTGGATATGTATTCATTTGGGATACCTGTGTCAGTGGTTGACAGCCTTTGGTAATGAAGATTCTCACATTCTTCTTACAGATCCACATGGGTGGACACGCTTGATGAAGAGTTAGGAAATTGTATTATTTAATATAGTTTTGTTGACTGGCAGTCCGCTGCTTGTCCTGGCCTCCCACCAGCTCTGCAGTTTGGGAACCACTGATTTGCACTCACTTTGAAATTTTCATAGCTCCACTTAAAGTGGCTATATGGGAAAATAACTCTTAATCTGCTGTGTTCCTGGTGACGGCACATTCACTAATATGTGGCACCGTGGCATTTCTGTGGTGCTGGCCACTACAGTGTGGTATGGAGAAACCCAAGCAGGCAAGCTCAGCTGTGGAGTCAGATGGAGTTTCAGCTGCATTATCCCACAAGCTATTGCAGGTGAATTTGTGGTGCTGCTTGGGAGGACCTCTTAACACCTGTTGAGCTGTAGACTCATATTTTTATCTGTGTTAGTCAATATGTCATTCATCCTGGATTCTGGGTAG
Organism: Chauna torquata; assembly: GCA_013399475.1. Classification (NCBI taxonomy): domain Eukaryota; kingdom Metazoa; phylum Chordata; class Aves; order Anseriformes; family Anhimidae; genus Chauna; species Chauna torquata. The sequence goes on along the minus strand of VXAL01007651.1, from coordinate 241,488 downwards.
TGTACGTGCACTGCTGTGGTTGCACCCTCAGCCCACCTAGCAAGGATCGGTATGAAAACATCTCCATCCTTTCTGCACCAAGGGTTGTTGCAGAGGAGCACTGTGCAGGAGGAGGAGTGGCAGTCGCGTGAAGTTAGTCTGCTTCCGTGCTGGAGGATGATGTTGGCAGTTTGGGAGTTGTGCTTGCTTTTACTTTTGCCTGTGCTTTTTCCTGGCTGGGGCTCAGGTGGTGGCCTCATGGTGGGCGTTAAAGCTGCTGTCCTACCTTTGCAAATGAATTTGGTTAAATTTCACCATTCTCACAAAAGGTTTAGGAACGCACTGTCTCTGTGGGTCATGCAAAGACAGTCCAAGCAGTCAAATAAAGATTATTCAAATGCTTTCTTTTCTCAGTTTCTGTGACTAATTTACAGTCCCTGATATTCCTCAGGTGGCCAGGAATGTTCTACAATTGCATGTAACTCACTCAGAGGTCTTATGGTTGGACTTCATGATCAGTATAATGATAGTTCAGTATTTCTTTGGCAATTTAGGATAGCAAAATAGTCTTACTTCAGCAGTGAAATGCCCAGCTATACCATTTATCTCCATTCTGCCTTATAACTCACCTTAATTAGATTAGTGCACAGCTATTATCACCTGAGAAATGTTAATAGATTTTTAGTGCTGATCTGTGCTCTTATTGAAGTTTGGATTATTTTTACTTCCTTGTGTTTGAAAAAAAAATAATAAAGGTAGAAGTGTTGTAGCTGTCAGAGAAATAATCACATTTGAACAACACTTTTTGACACATGCCTCTGAATTTTAAGGTCTTTTCTGTTTACGCTGCTGAAAAGAAAAAAAAAGTTTTTACTGCAGTTCTTAAAGAGAAAGTTCAGCTCTGTGGAAATAGCTTGCACAAAGCTTGTGCTACAGTCACATCCCACATAAAACTTGTTTGGATGACTGTTGCAGTGATTTCAGTGAGGTAGGTGCAAGCTAAGTTACATTCTACCCTAATCAAAATCATCAAGGGAGTCATTGGCTGGCTTCTGATTATAAAATCTCTATCACAAATTCTAATGGTGATGTTCAGAGAAGTGTAATAATACATTGCTTAATTTCCATGCTGATAGGAGTTTGAATAGCTGACAATCAAAAAAAATTGTTACCTTAGTATGTTCAATATACTAAGACTTAGTATATTTGATATGGACAGATTCTCAGTACGTGGTCACAGGACACCATTATTTTTCTGACATTTCTCGGAAAAATCTCTAGAAATTGAACTTTTGTTGCCTCCTTTCTCTGCGTTAAGTAGCATAGTTCTATAACAAACATTTTATATTATATTTTTATGGGATTCTTTTTAAAGTTTCCTAGTAGGGTGGGTTTTTTTCCTTGAATAATGGTTTTGTGCACGCATATAGACATATAAAGTTGTAAGATTATATTTTGCTACTATATGAACACTTCATCAGAAATTTTTAAACACCAAATTGGGAAGATCAAATACAGGCAAGAACGCCTGTTGTAGACTCTTCACTGACTTCTTCCAGTGATTCATTACCCTGGGGATATTCCCAAACAAGATAACGTTTACAAAGTAGAGAGATACTAAGGATTTCCTAAGTAACTGCTTTTGAGAAAGCAGAGTGGAGCTATTTCATTTCAATGGTTTCCAGTAATGTTTATTGTTATCCTGTCTTTTTTTTGTGGGGGTGGGATGTTAATTATTTGGTGATCCATTGTTTTGGATATAAGATTTTGTAGATGATTGCATATTTTTTAGAAAGAACAGATGGAATAAAGCCATAGGCTCTGCTACAGGGCATCTGTGTCTCTGCATCCAATATTTTTTTCTATATTTTTACCCTCAGGAGGAAAAAAAAAAAAAAGAAAAAGAAATTAAAATGTCTTGTGTGGTGTATTTTGGTTGTTTTTTTCCCCTCATCTTGAAACTTCTAATGAAGATGTGCATGGTCTCTGAATTAATATATGGTAATAGCACATAAGTGGATGTCAGTAAGTGTTGTTTAGTTCTTGTTTTTAAAGCTTGAAATTCATTTACAGGAGCTTATTTTACACAGCCCAGAAGTGAATGTAAATGTTGATATTGTAAAGTGGTCCTGATTTATACCATCTGTAAGGTAACTTTTCCAGACCTTAGTGAAATGAGCATGGACTTTTAATATAATGTAGGCTAAATAATCAAGAATTTTAAATTTGGTGCTTTTTTTGTTTTCATATTTGGCCCCAAATGTTTGAACCCAAGGAACTGCCAGCTCTGCACAGTTATTGCATCTGTATTATTTTTAACAGTGGCGGACCTTTCCTGATGATGCTCATCAGTGATTTGCTAGAGAAAGGGATAGCTATTTTGCTCTGTATAGTTTGATCTTAAAGCAAAACAGTTGTTCTTCTTTAGATGGAATAGTGATCTCTCCGTTCTTTACTGTGGTGCTTTTATGTGTACAGAAACTAGAGCAAAGCAAAATCTTACTTCTTAAAAAGGAATGAGATGAAAGTGCTGTTTTATCCTTTGCTCATCTTTATCAACATTCAGTTTTAATTTATTTTTAGGGAACTTGGGGTTGCCTCTGCACTTCTAGAGAGTATGTACAGGCAATTAAACAGAAGTATCTTGCAGGAATGCTTAAGGATAAGAAGACCCTTAATTAGAGACAGTGGTAGTGGTATACATACTATAAAGGAGTTTCCATCACTGGAAGTGAGCATGGCATAGCTCTAAAAAAAGATTTTTTTGTGGAAATAGGTATATTTTCTGTGAAAGAGCTTTTGGAACTTAAGCATTCTTGTGAAGGGACGGGAGTCAAAAGCAGACCATATAAAGTTATAAGCCTTATCACTGTAGTTCTCTTGTCTCTCAGATGGGAGAAGCAGCAGACCTCTACCAGTTTCCCTTCCAAGAACATGCTACACAGATAGCTTATGCATATGGGTGATTGACTTCATACCTTAATTCATTTTCTTAGATTACACCCAACTATTTTCCTTAATATCCCTTGAAGGAAAGGTTAGGAAACTTATTTAAATGAGAACTGGTAACCAGATAACATCTTGTCATCCACTTTATGTTCGTATCACCTCTCATTTCCATTTCTTGCATGCAACTTCCAGTTCTGACAAGTTATCCAACAGAGCTCCTCAACTGCCCAAATACATTTGGATATACCTTGGATGTAGGACATTTCTGAATTTTTTAGAAAACATCCAATGTCCCGTACAGCTCTAGTTCTTTGAAGTCACAATTAAGCATGGTGATTCTGAAGTGGAAAGAGTAATTCCTTTGGGACTTGGCACTGAGCCTCTTCATTTGTAGGAGCATAGCATTTCTTGTTCAGTACCTGTGAGGGGTACCAGGGATGTTTTCCTCTAAGGTTAGGTGATCAGATGGCATGTCTTGTGTTCTGTGAATATATAGAATGGTTACATGGCAAATCCTTTTAACATTGGGATTGATACATTTTGGGGGTATATTTCTTGAGATTAAGTGTATGACTTAAGGAATGTAAGGAGATTTGTAAAGCTTTAGAGTCTGAGTCCTCATGTTGGCAGTTTACTATCAAGGCTCCTAAATGTATTCAGTGAGATGTTGACAGCCTAGGTATTTTTAAAAAGGCTTCTTACTCACACTAAGTACATTCCATCCTCAAAGTAGGTATCAAAACAAGTTTTTCTTGCAGTTGCCTAGTTGCCAAAATCATCCCCTAGAGCCTTTAAAGGTCAGACTGCCTTCCATTGGGGATTGGATGCCAACCATATGATTTCAAAAATAGGCATATGTGGCATTCATCTGCAAAACAAATAAACAAAGCTTGCTGGGGAGCATCAACACTCTTCCCAGTGTATGAGCAACAGTACTGTTACTTGCAAAGGGTACCAGCTGCTCACATGGAGACCGAGGGAGCAGTGAGTGAATCATAGAATTCTCTAGGTTGGAAAAGGCCTTCAAGATCATCAAGTCCAACTGTCGGCCAGACCTACTGAGTCCCATCACTAAACTCTGTCCCTTAGTGCCCCATCCACACGTCTCTTAAATACCTCCAGGGATGGAGACTCCACCACTTCTCTAGGCAGCCCGTTCCGATGCCTAAGCATGCTTTCTGTGGAGAAATTCTTTCTAACATCCAATCTAAACCTCCCCTGACACAACTTGAGGACATTTCCTTGTGTCCTATCACTTGTCACCTGAGAAAAGAGACCAACACCCACCTCACCATGACCTCCTTTCAGGAAGTTGTAGAGAGCGATGAGGTCTCCCCTCAGTCTCCTCTTCTCCAGACTAAACAATCCCAGCTCCCTCAGCCACTCCTCATATGTGTTGTTTTCTAGTCCCTTCAGCAGCTTTGTTGCTCTTCTCTGAACGCATTCCAGCAACTCAATATACTTCTTGTAGGGAGGGGCCCAAAACTGAACGCAGTACTCGAAGTGCAGTCTCACCAGTGCTGCGCAGGAGGGGACAGTCACTTCCCTAGTCTTGCTGGCCACAGTATTTCTGATGCAGGCCAGGACACCATTGGCTTTCTTGACCACCTGGGCAAGAACGGTTACCTCTTGTGGGCTTACTCACAAGGTTATTGCTGGTAAACTGCTCTGCTTCTACCTGGCCTCTTCTCTTTCTGTAGCTGAACAGATGATCTGAGTCTTTTCCTGCCCGGTGTATGCTCTGAGCATTATGAAAGCAAACACAAAGGAGAAAGGGGAGAAAATGAGAGCAAGGATACCAAACGAAATGGCACAATAGCTTCTTAAGGTGTAGAGATACTGATGTATCTTTACATTGCACAAAATTTTAGATCCTTACCTGAGGTGTTTGAATTAGAAATGTACTTGCTTTGGAGTAGGTTTTCACATGAAGCCACGGGGAAGTCTGTGGTCAGAAGAAGGTGCAGAGTTGGACCTGGGTCTTTCAGGTCCGGTAGTGTCAGCACCTTATTGGTGGTCCAGCCTCCCCTCTGGTTGCACTTAGAGGCAGGTTAGGTCACCAGCTGGCACAGATATCACGCTTAGCGTATTGATAATATTACACCATGAAATTAGATTTCCAGTTAAAAAAAAAAAATGGTTATCTAGTTAGCTATTCAAATTTGGACCTTGCATGGATTTTTTTGTATTTTTAATACCCTGAAGTTAGTATCTTTTATACTATCTCTCACATGAATCTTGTTATATTTGTCTAAATAGTGTTTATAGAAATTGAAGCTCCTTTTCAAAGAGCAGAAAAAGCAAACTGACAGCTGCTGGCAGAGTAATACACTTTTTTTCAAGTAAAAAGTGGAATCCTGGGATAAAGCATCAGACCCTTAATGTAGGAGGTGGAGTGGAAACCACTGCCCACTGCAGCAGCTGTGCCCCCTCGGCTGTGGGCAGCTGCAGTGCTGTTGGTGCACATTGCCAGTGACAGTAGTTTTTCCAAATGCCAGTGGCGGAGGTAAGGGTTATTAAAGGCCATCCCTGAAATTTCTGGAGGCTACTTCAGTCCTTCTAGGAATAAAGTTAATTTTCTCATTATTTACACTAAAGAAACAGAGAATTTCTTTCTCTGAAGACAGAGAAAGACTTTTTAACAGGGCCTGTAGTGACAGGAAAAGGGGCAACAAATTTAAACTGAAAGAGGGTAGATTTAGACTGGATATAAGGAAGAAATTTTTCATGAGGAGTGTGGTGAGCCACTGGAAACAGCTGTCCAGAGAAGCCATGGATGTCTCACCTCTGGAGGTGTTCAAGGCCAGGTTGGATGGGGCTCTGGGCAACCTGGTTGGGTGGGAGGTGTCCCTGCCCATGGCGGGGGGGTTGGAACTAGGTGAAGGTCCCTTCCAACCCAAACCATTTTGTGATTCTGTGAATTTGGATGGTGTTTTCTGGTAATGAAATGTCTGTCTCAGAGAAAAACCCCATTTCTTTTTCTTAATGGAGCAATCTGTCTGAATGTTCTTCAGTTGGCTTCATTAATGCCAGCTCTCAGAAAGCTTTTCCTGTGCTCTTCATTGGGAGCTGTGACTTCACTTTGATGTGCTTAGTAAAAATGATGAAAGACGGGGAAAGAAAGCAAGAAATTTAGACACTGACTTCTAAATTTGCAGTTCTTTAGCTGCAGCACAGTGTTTGTTATTAATAGTAGTAGTTTTCTTCTTAATAATAATTTCTTTATGCGTATTGTACCTTGGAAACTGACAGCTACATGTGTAAAGTGAAGTACTTCTGCCTGGGTGTAATATCTCTGGAAACAAAAAGTCAAAGCTCTGCGTGTGCATGAGACACATTGAGGGTATCATTAGGGAAGGCAAGATAAGAAAAGTAGGATAGGAACTTGGCTGTACCACCCCAAGAGAGGCAGGCTAGCTGTCTACAGTATCTGCTGATTTTTTTGTCTATTACTATTGGTAGGAAGAATACCTACATAATACTCTTCATCTGCACGATTGGAGTAGTCTGAATGGAGAGAATTATTGTGACATTATAGTCACAGCAAGAAGTGAAGGGCATAAGTGAAGCTGAAAGGAAGAAAAATTGCAAGCAACTTATTTACAGCATGGGAAATTAGGAGGGAGAAACTCGAATAGCCTTTATTTAAAAAAATACTGACATTTAAAAAATAGTTGAACTTTACATTTCATTTAACTAAACATATGCAGAACCAGATTTCCTGAAAATTAACAGAGAATCGTCATTCAGTTGTGGACTGTCCAGAACCACAATATTTCTTTTATCTTTTAGGACACCTGAAAACTCATGTTTTCCTGTGGAAAGCGCTGGTTGTCACAGAGCACACATAGCTAATTGATGTGATATCTGCATGGATGGGTCTTGCTGCAAGACAGGAGCTGTGATTTTTACAGTGATTGCCTTTTATCGCCTTTTACAGTGATGAGAAACCTGCAGGGCTGAGCCGACGGCTTGTCCCAGCTAAAGCAAGCGGTGGCAGAGCTTGCAGCTGCTGTGCTCCAGGTCTCCCTGCTGAATTTCCCAGCTGGGGAAGTGAGTCACTTCCCAGGTTCTTTTGGGAAGCAAGCCTGAAACTTTTGTTTGAGCCAGTTGTGTTTGCATTGGTGGGCTGGGAGTCAGAAACAGGGATCTGGAGTCGAAGTGTCCTTGAGAACCCGTTTGGAGCTAAGCGTCGGTTATAGGTAAAGTATAGTGAGAAGGAACAGCTTGTTAACTGCTATCACTTAGTTTGGACACCCGTTGTGACTTTTAAATTACATTTTAATTATAAAAATCCACTTTGATTAACTAACTTAAAGTCGAAAAATGTACAAAATCCATGTAGCTTCCTCAAGGATTTAATAGGGATGTGCGTTCATGCACACAGTCACATTATATGTAAGTAAAATATATATACGCTATATGTGTATATCTCTATATATAACGTACATAGCCACACTGAACTGTATTAACAAGTAAAGAGGGTTATTGGTTTCTCTGATCCCTTTGCTTTTATGTTTCATTTTTGTTCCCCACTGCACACCTGTCTTTTGCCTTTGATATATATACGTACACATCTCTTCATCTTTGTTGTCATTAATAAACCAGTGTGGGCCAGTGTGTTGCATACACTATATGCATGTATGTCTGTATGTTTGTAAATATGAGTGAAGATCAATCTACTTGTTAGGGGATTGCATAATATGATTGCTCAATACAGCAAATCGTGATGCTCAAGTGATTCTAGATAGATTTTCCAGTCCCCTTTCCCAACACTTTGTTCCAACCCTTATATGCTCTTTTAAAAATGTGGGTACTTTCTCAAAAGTACAGGATTGGAAGAAGCCTTCAGATAGGCTGAGCTGACTTCAGATGATTTATTAGGGGGGAAAAAAGCCAGCAATTGCACAGAATGTTTAATGTTGTGTATGCTTAATGGAGTTGTAGTGCATCAAGTCCTGTGCACCCTGCAAAGACGCCTAGTTCACTTGTAGTTTCAGAAATGCTAGCGCCAGATAAAGGAACTCAGCTCTCCCAGTGCAGCAAATGGTGTTGTAATCGAGTATTTCCCATCAAGTGTTCTCCACTCTTTACTGCTGCAGTAGTCCATATATGAGCAGATCTCCATTGCTTATGCTGCTAAGGGAAAAGCAATGCTGAAGAAGACTTGAAGAAGACTAACATATGCCTGCTCTACAGTAAAATAGATGGAGGATCAGAGGTGGAAAAAAATGACTCACTCTTGTGACTGTAGTTTCCTTTCTGTAATAATATCTTCCTAAATTTGATAAGGAACTCTAGGAACTAATTGCTTTAGCTATTTGTTCATTTATTTTCTCTAGATGCTTGTCCCTTGCCTCTATAGCAATTATAGACTGCATATTTTAAGAACTGCAGAGGTAAGATTTCAGTAATGAATATTATATGGCATTCTAGATTAAGGACTTCTGCTCTTGGAAAATTGATTGGTATAATATTTTCAGCTACTTCCGCCAAAAACTCCAGTGAAATTAGGAATAAGAAAAGCTCTCAGAATACCATAAATTTTAGCAAAGTGGTATTGTGCTATAAAATATGGAAGAAAAAGTCAATATTATGTGATTAAGTTAAATGACTAGATCTGGCTTCTGTTGGGAAGAAGTCACATTTGCTATAAATGATGTATTTGCCATCTCGGAATTGTGATTACTCAAAATTTGTTGTCTAACACTTTAATAAATAGTAACATCACTAGCTGGATGATGGTCTTTCTCTGGCAGTGTCTTTCTAAGAAACTTGATGATCTTCCAGGCCAGAGACTGATCAGACTTTGTTTTGTTATTTGCAGTAATGGACCAAAAAGAATTTTTGAATGTTTTAGAATAAAATGCAAATGGAAATTTTAAAGCATAATTAAGTGATCTTAAAAATAAATATCTGCTGCTTTTTAAATTAGAATAATACAGATGTTTCCTTTGCTGTATGACAAGGCCTTTTCCAAATGGAGTGTCTGTGAAGGCAAGAAGTAACTGTGGTTCATAAACTATAGTTTCTGTTTGCACAATGTCTTACATTGAGAAGGGTTATCAATTATTTTGTTTTTGATTACTCCATTACACTGGAAGTGAATATATATTAATTAAAAATGTTTTCCACTTTAATTTTATACATAAACAAGTTTTCTAATGTTATGGAGAACAAATCTTCTTGGGCCAGCTGAGATGACTAGATAAAAACATAAGTGGGAGAAAGCTGAAAGGAAGCTAGACTAAAGAGATCTAAAATGATAAGAAAATCATGAAGGTAATTCCTAAACTCGGGTACCATGAAGTTGTGTTTCTAATCCCCTGCAGTTTAGCAAATGACTTCCAAGGGCCAAGATTTTACCAGCTGTGGCGTTATTGACCGTGAATAGGAAGGATCAAAATGGCTTGGGCGTGCAGGTGCTGACTGTGGTGCAGGGAGGCTGCCGATGCCCTTATGTTCCCAGCAGGTGGCTGGGTTTTCCCTAGAGCTGGTCAGAATTTTTACAATGAAATATCTGGTTGAAAATGAACCTTAATCAAAACAAGTTTTTCACACACACACACACACGTATGCACGCACACACACAAAAACCCATGTCATTTGGAAAGAAAAATTCAAAAGCATGTAGTTTTTATTTGTTTCAGGTTCTTTTTCCGAGTTCTATAATTTTTTTGAAAAGCCATAACAATCCTTTAACATTTGCCATACATGCATAAAAATTGCAGGAAAAAATTCACATGCAGAAATTTCAGAACGAGGAAATATTATATCTATTTCAAATTTTCCAAGATTAAACCTTTCACATTTATTCAGATTTTTCATTTCATAACCTCACGTTCACATTCTTTTTCACACTGTAAATGCTATAAACTTCAAGCTACAGCTTTATACTTAACCATTTATTTAGAAATCTCAACCAAAGATTTCTACAAGAGGATTCTTTTTTATTAGAATAAATTAAAATGGCTAAACAGATCTAAAATAGTGCTAGGAAAAGGTGTATTTTATGTGAATTTAGATAACTTTGTCTGAAACAGTAGCAGCAAAGAAATATCCGTTGGTAAAAAGCTGTGCTGCCAGCTTTCCGTGATCTCTTATTAAGGTATACCCATTCAGAAGGTTTTTTGGAGATGAATGGCTTCACTGCTGAGTTGGTGGACACTAGCAGAGCTTGGCAATTAGTCCCATACACAGTGGAAAGTGGTGCCAAGCTGAGTAATAGAGGTGAACGAACGTCCGTCAGACTGTAGATGTCCTCAATATTACCGGAAGGGATGGAGATGAAAAGATAGTTCTACCTGAACTTCCTTTTTTCTTGTATGCATGTGTGAATAAAAGATGTTAAGGATGCAGTACTGAACATTACAGTGTGGTGGGATTCAATGGGAGAAAAGGAAGAAATAACTTTAGGGTGGCTTTATCAGGGAAGCACTCTCAGAATGGAAATCCAGACCTGTCATCATGACGGGAATGTGAAAACCCAGCGTGTTTGTATTCTGGCTTCTTTCGTCTCTGCTGGGGTTTTGCTTGCCAGTAACAAGCTTGGACTCTTCCAGGAAATAAAAATTTAAAGCAGAAACTGGAACGGTTTGTAAAATTGTGTGTGTGTGTGTGTTTGCTGTTTCACCTAGTGAATTATACCTGCTGTCTTACAAAATAATTTGTGCTTTTGAAATAATGGTTGTTTCTATACAGTATATACCTTGCATTGATAAATAACCATGTACCTTTAGAAAAGTAAAAGCAGCAAAAGATTAAAAGCGAGGTGTCACTAGTCAACCAAATTTAGGGCTGAGGTTGATGCAGATGCTTAAACAGCTGTCTTCATATATGATTTGTGTATAAACCTAATGATTTTTATGTCTGGTATGAAAGTTGCAACAGTCTCATAATGACAAATCCTTAATTTGTGATGAAAATTATTGTTAAAGGTTTCATTTTTTGCTGATTCTGCTGTTTGTAGCTTTATAATGTGCAGTTCTTGGGGACAATTTCCAGCACCTTTAGCATTAATTAAATTTAATTCCTGAAAATCAAGTTCACAATTAAGACAGAGCTATAAATGATGCTGAACGTTCCACTTTTCAAATAAACGTTTCACCACTAAGCGTTGTCTAAAAAGGCTCTCAAAGAAAACATAAGACCTTGATTCAAAAGTTCGTTGAACTTCATGGCAAGAATCCTATTTGGTGTGATATATTGGATTTACACTGTACTTAAATGAATAGATTAGGCTAGGAGTTCTTTGGACTTTTATTTATGGGAGATCATCTCGTGCATGAGATACCAATTTAGAAGCTGATTAATGTCTGCAATACAAAATTTTTATAGAGTAGAACAAGCATAATTAGCAGTTTTTATAGGTAATTTCTTAAAAATAAATACATAAATAGGCAGTATGCAAAGGCTGTGCAGACCACAAATAGTCCACAGACAACTTTCTTTGGCATGCCAACATTTTTGTTCTTTCAGTACAAGATAAAACAGTTTATTCCTTGAGTTCCTGTGGGAAAATGCTAAATAGGAAGCAGAGAACCATAAAGGTAGCAGAAATAAAGATGGGGCCCCAGTGACTTAAAGCCGTTAGTGAAAGTAATGATATCTTTGTGTTTATGGGTTAGCAGTAAAATTCCCCTTTCCAGAGGGCTCGTTCAAGCTTATGCGTTAACTGCACTGTCAGTGGAGCATGTTTTCATACGTTTTACATTCTAGCCAACATAAAAGACAAAAGTTGTTGTAATATTTAGGGCGATCCTTCTTCCTTTCTTGATCTCTTCTTCAGTATGTTAAGTGCCTAAAATGAAATTGGACATCCTCAAAGCAGCTATGGAGTCAGCACTTGTAACTAGTCAGATGTTAAATGTAAATGATGGAAACATCTTTAAAATGACCTCATAAAATGATAACATTCGCTCTGTGTTTTAAGAAATTGAATTTTCAAATTGCAATATTACTTACTTATGGACATGTTCTTAGAAGTTACATAAAATCATTGTCTGACTTTCGTTTGTAATTATAAAGCGGTAAGATTATTACTCTTAAAGCCAGGGGCTTATTGGTGTTTTGACCTTTGTAGCTCACCAGACAGAGGTTTTGGAAGTCACTAATTGGTATCTAATTGAGAAGGAGGGAGGAGAGCTCTAGTTAATCTTATTTACATTCAAATACATCCTTGAATGTTTTAGCAAATCGAGAGAGAATGCAGTTATTACGGAATTTGAATCAAAAGTTATCTTCTAGCTTTAAGAAGATTCCTATTTAAAATAGAAAAGATGCAAACCACATCAAGGTAATTCTTGTCACTTTGACCGTAATTCGTATCATTAAGTCAGCTGGTATGTCTGATCTGTAAAATCATATGCTTGTCTCAAATCTTTGTCAGATAAAACAGGTCAGTTTTGAGACAGATAGCGGTCCCTTCGATGGTGTTCATTAAAAAGCATAATGTTATTTGAACAACTAGTTTTATCTTTTGTTCCTAAATCCTCTAGCAATTTATTTCGTTTGATCTATGAAATGTCCAGCGTGGGGATTATCAAAGCACTAAAGGTCTGATTTTCAGTGGTGATAAGTATCTTCAATTCTATATAGACTCATTGGTAGCCTTAGCTGCTCCCCACCTTCAAGAGCAAGGTTTTTCAGTTATTCTGGTGTTACGTATGGGGTTTCCTTCACTTCTTTGGTGATGCTGTTAGGCATTACTGGCAAGTACAGTTATGTAGTTGTTGTGTTTCGTCTCAGGGTAGATGAAACCATGGCTGTGTGCATACGATTTACAAGAAATAGAAAAAAAAAAGAAAAACTTATGCTGTTCTTGTTTAGACGGAAGAGAGAGAGTGAATCCTCAACCAAAATACAGCTGCTTGTATTACTGTGCTGGAATATTTTATTTACTGCTCTTCCAAAAACATATTCCCCCCCCCTCCCCCAAAACCAAACTAAGCCAAACCAAACCAAAACAATGTATGATATAATCCATATAGTGGCATGATATAATCCACCTGACTGGAGGCAGGACTAGCACCTTGGGGTTGAGTTCTACTTGGTTCAAGTAGAGCCAGGCATTTTTCTGCAAAATCTCAAATGGGATTCTTCCTAGCTGCATAGCAACAGATAAGTAGTTTGTCGTACTCACTTCTTCCCATAATCTTTATGTATGTATGAAGAAACAGTTTTCTTTTAGCCGTTTAATCGTTCAAGGGATGATTCTTCAGGACTGGAGGGCTACACTGATTTGCAAGTTCTGCAGTTCTGACCCATACCACTCTGTGAAGAAGTGTAGCGCTCCCTAGATAAGTGTAAGATCATCTTTTTTCAGCTGTGAAGTTTTGGTTTCAGGCATGCATATTTATATCCTGATTCTGAAAATGACTGCTGCTTTTATTGTGAAGTGTGGTGGATCTGTCTATTCAGAGTTTGCTTTAGGACTGGAATATTTAGGAGCATCATTGCTTCTTGGTAAACATCAAAATATATTTCAGGAAAGTCTTCTTTCTGTCTCTTTTAAGTGATTAATTATCCATTTAGATTTATGAAAAAGCATCATTAGATCTGGATGCCCATTAAGTAGTTAAAATAACACTCCACTGACTGATAATTTACTATTTGTTTTCTTTGTTTGTATGTGCTGTATCTCTGTAATGTAACTGGTGAAAAACTTCCTTGTGTATGAATGTGAGCTTCCCATCCATATCTGAATGTTTTTGAAATAAAACTAATTTGGAAAAAAGGTTTTAAGAAAAAGTCATTAACAGAAAGTAAATGGATTTACAGATAATTTCTGCTTCAGGCGCCAGGATGACATGTTTTTTTCAGTTCTGTACTGAGGCCTTGAAAGATACTGTACTTGTTAAATTGATATTAATTATAAATGAGAGAGCAATTTGGCAGGTTTGGACTTGATTAGATTCTCCAGAAAAGCTCAGATAGCTCTAATGTGCAGAGTAGAGCCTAAAACTGCTTTGTATTCCTTCTGCACTCAGAAGCAAAGCAACTTTTCTATGAAATTTCTATATTTTAATAATCTCAGACTCTAGAATTTTTTTTCATGTCACTACTGACATGACTATTCAAATTCAGTCTGCTACCAGTGCATGCAACTTCATTTGGAGTCAGGCAGAGTTGAGAATTTGAGGTAGGGTCTGACGGTCCGTGAGATTGTGATGAGTGAAATAATTTGAAGGAGGGTTGGATACAGGACCTCCAGTTTGCTGTTTCTGTAATGAAATGCTACATTCCAGCATAGAGTGTGTTTTTGTTAAAAGCATGTGATGCCTTCCAAAAAGGCCTGATTGGGGAGAGAGCCTGCATTTCCTGACAGTCATGACAAAATGATTCCAGCTGTTCTTGAGAAACGCCTACTGCTGTGCTGAAAATTACTATTTTGTACATCTTCTTTAGAATTTAAATGCAATGTTGTTTATTGTGCAGTATTGTTAAACTGGTTCTTGTAAAATAGTTGTTAGCACTCTGTGCAGTTTTGGTAATGCTGTTTTTGTTTGTAATCTTTTAAGGTTGTGCTGGTTAGATGGAATGAACCATTTCAGAAATTAGCAACCTGCGATGCAGATGGAGGAATATTTGTTTGGATACAATACGAAGGCAGATGGTCTGTGGAGCTTGTGAATGATCGTGGGGCACAGGTTGGTTTGCATGTTTTGTCTTCAGTCCAGAATGATCAAGTCCTGAGAGACTAAATGAAGAGGACAATGATAGTACTTTATACCTTTTGAAAAATGCAGGAGAAAATGAAAAATTTCTTTAATGAAAGGAGTATGCAAGAAGTGTCAAAGACACATAGTAAGGACAGTTGCTTTCTCTGATAGCCATGACTTCAGAACTGCTGCTGGGGTAATAGTCGCCCTGCCTAGTTCTGTGCAGTGCTACCTTTTATCAAAACAAGAAAAAATTACTACATGGCTAATATGTCTATTTTTTTATCTTCGGTATGTTAAGGTAAGCGACTTTACATGGAGCCATGATGGGACTCAAGCGCTGATCTCCTATAGAGATGGATTTGTGCTGGTCGGTTCAGTCAGCGGACAAAGACACTGGTCTTCAGAAATAAACTTGGAGAGTCAGATCACGTGTGGCATATGGACTCCAGATGACCAACAGGTAGTGGGGCTTTTAGAGGCCGTTAATTGTATCACATTGGTATGCTATAGAACGCACCTCTTAAAAAGTTGTTAAATAAAATGTTCGCTTTGTAAGAGCTGTTTCCCTCAAAACTGGTGCTCCCACTGATAGTGAAAATTTAATTCATCCTATTGTTCTCATTAGTCAAACATGCTAATGTATGAAGTTACCTGTCATCAGTTTTCACACCATTTCACATGCAGTCTTATTCTAAGTTAGTTGTTTGAGATGGGAATCTGTAGTTGTACCCCTAATTTTTTGATACAGCCATCTTGAAAATATGCAGAGATACAGCATGGACTAGTAAACATCTGAGCATCTGCTTCAGTATAGAGCTGCCCAGTTGGCACTTGCAGCAAAAGCAGTTCGGGTGACATACAGTTACGTCTGTGTTCACATGAGCAAATGGATCAAACTGATTGTGTCAGAGGGATCTCTCAGCCTTATGCAAACCACATAATTTAAAAAAAAGGCCATTTTTAAAACCGTTGAGCCCAAATCATGCTAAGCTTTGAAAAAGTCAGTTAAAAAAATTCTTCTTTACTGTTTTTCTAATGAAGCATATCATATTGGTCACATCATCATCTGTAGCGGGGCTTGAGCTAGCCCATTGGTTTCATTTGCAGTATTTGCAATGGCCCTTTGCCATTCAGCTGTTGACCTGCGTGGAATGGTCTTTACTTCCACATACTTGCTGTCATTATGGTTAATGTGTGTATAATATAGTACTGAAAGAAACGATGGGAATAGAATAGTGCAAAGAGAATTTGTATTATGATCAAGACTGGATTGTTTTCCTTCCTTCATTTTACACCTTTGTGACAACATACTAGTTTAGGACTCAAGGTGCCACTGACTTTCACTGAGAGTATTACAAATCCATGTAAGATATATGCAGGGTTATTTTGGGAATTGCTAGTGGAGTGTAGTAGCACTAATGATATGCATTTCTACAGCAGCATCTAATAATTTTAGAGTGCTCTGCAAAGAATAATGAATTAATTATTGCAGCACTGCTCTTTAAAGCCAGGGAGTCTAACTGCCTCTTTCTGAATCTGGGGAGATTCAAGTCTTGACAATAAATAATTTACTCAAGATCAAGAAGAAAAGACAAGCAGCAGAAGTAGGAGAGAAACTAACACTTAATAGTTCTCAGTCCTATGTTTTAAACATGAGGCTACCCCATTTGTATGATTCTCGGTTGTAGTTTGCTGCTGTATTTGGAAATATCTTCACTTGAGTGTTTAATTTGGGGTGACTGACTGCCGTTAATTCAAATTAGCTAATATGTTTGTACTTTCTAAACTGGGTGCTCCGTAATTGCTTATTCCAGAAAACAAACACTTGTTCAGCGTCCAGATAAGCGCATATGAACATAATGGCCAATTCCAGCTGTGTGAAAATCACTTGCTTGAGTTACGAGATTCTGTTGCTGACAAACTCACTGAAACAGAAACCAAAACCAGCCACAGGCTTGATGTTGCTCTGTTCTCCTAACTATGGGGTCTGCATATTAACTGATGATGAATCTTTGTACTGTTCTCCAGATATGGTGAAGAGATCTTCTAATATGTATTTAGACATATTTGTCTCTGGAGGCACAAGAAAATGTAATCCACTGAGGTTCTAGGAGAGACTGAGTTCATACTGAAAATGGAAATTTAGGGGGAAAAGGACTTTGCATATATTACACACAAATAAGCACGTACAGAAATGGATACCCTTACTAGCTTAACTACTTATCTAATTTCTCTCTTGATTTGTATCTGTGCAAATGAGATAAGAATATTCTAGTCTAGTATAGCTTCAGCCTCTTCCCTATTGCCTAATGTAATTGATTGCTCAATGCAGCAAGTGACAGATAAATGTGAAAATTTAAATTTGTATTTTCATAATCGAAACCCTGCATCAAAAGAAGTGTGGCCAGCAGGTCAAGGGAGGTGATTCTCCCCCTCTACTCTGCTCTCGTGAGACCCCACCCAGAGTACTGCATCCAGCTCTGGGGCCTCCAAAGTAAGAAGGACATGGACCTGTTGGAGCAAGTCCAGAAGAGGGCCATGAAGATGATCAGAGGGCTGGAGGACCTTTCCTATGAAGACAGGCTGAGAGACCTGGGGTTATTCAGCCTCCGGGGAGACCGTATAGCAGCCTTCCAGTACCTAAAGGAGGCCTACAGGAAAGCTGGAGAGGGACTTTTTACAAGGGCATGTAGTGATAGGACAGGGAGTAATGGTTTTAAACTGAAGGAGGGTAGATTTAGATTAGATATAAGGAAGAAATTCTTTACTGTGACAGTGGTGAGGCACTGGAACAGGTTGCCCAGAGAAGTTGTGAATTCCCCATCCCTGGAAGCGTTCAAGGCCAGGTTGGATGGGGCTTTGGGCAACCTGATCTGGTGGGAGGTGTCCCTGCCCATGGCAGGGGGGATGGAACTAGGTGATCTCTTAAGGTTCCTTCCAACCCAAACCATTCTATGATTCTACGATATGATAATACTATTTTTTGTCACCCCTCTGGCACCATGAAAATTGCTACTGAAAGTATTCCAGGAAAACTATACCCCATAGCACCTCGACCTTTAACAAAATTAACTTGGAAAGCTAAATTTCAAAGAGGAACGTACTGTTTAGTATTATTTTTCTATTGTCCTCATACAAATGCGCTCAATATAGCCTGTTCTTTCACCTCACTCTTTAGTTCTCTTAACTTTCTCCCTCAGTCATCTGCAGTGTGTATCCTCCTCTTTGCTTTCAGTCTAATTTTCTATCTTTTCTCCCGTCTGTCTGTTTGATACCAGTAGTCTATCACTGACTGCTGTAGCTGTTCTCTGGCAGCTATGCAAGAGGAGAATTTCCTACTGCCGTTTTTCTGTTGAAGGAGAAGAATGGTTGAAGCTACAGTATTGCTAATCATCTTCTTGTTTTGACACAGAGGTGAGTTAGCAATACTTATGTCAAATATGGCAAATAGAGAGTCAAACTTTTAACTGTGTCTGTGATGATGATAGAGTGTGTGTGGTCTCTGGATTTTTGTCCTTGCTGTGCTCTGATACAGGCTTGTGAGTAAAGACTCTGGGGTAGTGGCTGATGTCACGTGTGGTTGAAGCTCCATAGTTAACACTTCCCGAAGTATTTTCATAGCCTAGAGATGGGATGATGGCTGGAGAGATGGCCAGGGTGGAGTATAGTCCTGTTGAAGCTGAGCATGTAGTTGTATCTTGTAACTAATTCAGCACATACTTTGCTCTGAGGAAGTTAGTGGCTGATCTTATTAATACTAGTGGAAGTGTTCTACATTTTCTTTTAGGGAGGGAATGATATGATTCTTTTTGTGGCTCTGGTTTTTTTTTGAGATTTCTTGAGCTCTCCTTGTGTGTGGAGGACAAACTTACTATGAGTCATAGGAGAATTGGTACAATCCGGTTGACTGCAACACTTTCTTTCTCAGCATCCTGTGTTGTCAGATGGTCTTCTGGTGAAGGTCACTGGCAAATTTTTACTGTAGCTCACACCTAGGTCTTGAGCCTGGACATTGAGCCATGGGGTTCTTTAGCTAATTCAAAACATAAGCCTTTTGATTGTAATTCTGCATGTTTATTGCAGAGGACTAGAATTTAATTTTGCCACTTCCACTGTATTTCTGTAGTCCTGCCAGTGTGGAGGGCTTTAGCTGTTTCCTGTTCTTGTACACTGCATAACCAGAGCACGCTTCTGGCAGAGGCACAGAGCCCCATTATATCAATGGACTCTCGAGGATAATAAGCGAATACACAAAATAGGAGAACTTAACAGGACTGGGTCCTCCATATCTTGAGCAGAGTGCCACACTTGTGTTAAGCTTGGATGGATGGGATTACTCAGGAGTGTGACCTTCCTTTCTCTTTTTTGAAGTGATTTTTCCTAGGGCTACAGGAAGCTATAGAGTCTGCTTCCTCAGGGTGATGTGGAGTATATTTCTGCTGAGAAGGTACACCTAGTATCATGTAGGGATGAAAAGTAGATATGAAATGTTGGATAACACAGGAGAATCCTGTACTCTGTCCTGAGACAGTTCTGTGGTGTTGTGCCACATGTCTGCAGAGAGGGAGCGTACATATCAAGTAGGTTGAATGACTTCCCAGGTGAGAAAAAACTTGAATTTTGTCTAGCCTAAGGGTTTATTTATAATTATAGAAGCGATGTCAAAACGTAATTGAAAATTTTTCCTTAGCCCACAAGTCATATAAAATATCTTCCAAGTGCTTCACCTCCCCTCCTGTGTGCTTGCTAAGCCCCTAGTGACAGTTTTCTATCAAGTTCTGCTGCCCTTGGGCCATCCTTTCCCTCTCCCGGATTTTACCCAATCAAGAGGCTTATTTCTATTTACGATGAAAGAAAGGTGCAATGTCAGAAGACTGGGTAAGAACTGTGAAGGGTCTGATCATCTTCTTGTTTTTAGCAATATATCGTAAGTCCTTGGACTTCACTGGGGTTGTTTCTGCTTACTGTTTGTGTGTGTAAAGGAAATCAGAAGGAAGTCACTCTCCAATGGAGGGAAGCCTTGATGAAAAATGAATGAATGTATTTTAAGTCCTGGATATCCCAAGAGGTGCTATTAATCTATATTTGTTCCCTGCATCTCAGCTAGTGTAAATTATTGGACTTTTCTGACAGTGGCAAGATCCCATTTCTATTTTTCCCTCCTCTTTCCTGTCATAAGCTTTTATTTTTGGAAATTCGGGGACTTACCAGGACTCTCTTTGACCAAGACAAGACAAACAATGGGGGTGTGTGAACTTTATAGTGCACTTTCTTCTGTTTGCTTTGAAAATATGTAGTATAAATATATACTATATATAAATATATAGTAAAAGTATACAAGCAGTTAACTAATTTGATTTGCATCCTGCCAAGCACACTGTTAACTGTTGTATGTGGTCCCATTGCAATACAATATGCATTAGTTCTAAATGTGTGAATAAAGGCCCCTAGTTTGAACCTGTTCTGTGTCTAATCATATAAAATACTGCTCTCAGTAGAAGAGAAAACAAGCACAGCATTAGGAAAAGATACTGTGTGCACTGCAAGGTCTTATGAGACATTGGAAGAAAAACTGTAAGACCAATAGCAGATGAAATTGTTTTGTCTGAAAATGCAGGGCGCAGGAGGTCGGTATTTTTTTTTTTAATCTTTTGTAGCTTGCAGTAGCTGCGCAGGAAGGCAGTTTCTATGCTGTTAGTCACTCCTGCTCCCAGCGCTTGCCATCCATGCTCCCATGGCAACCACAGAAGCTTCAACATCTTTTTCCGTGACAGGCACGAAGCACAGGCAGGTTTCAGAGCCCTCCTTCTGCCGTGAGCATCTCGCGCTTCAGAGCAGAGCCCTGGACCCAGAGAGGAGCTCACGTGAAGGAGGGGAGCCTGGACTTCTCTGGGTCCAGTGGTGCAGACAGGTGGGATCTGTGTGGTAGCGTAGCCCTTGGTGTCTTACATATCCCTACGGGGATCAGCGCCATGCTGTACCAAGCGGCTGACCTGAGATGGGAGCTATGGCACAACTCTGGCCTTGGAAATAGTGCAAACAAAGTCAACGTCTCCATTCCTTAACACAGCAGCGTTATTCCCTCTCTTTGTTTTACTGCCAGCAGCTTTCATGCTCTCTGTACTTGTCTCCTCCCTGTACACAAGGACTCCCCCGAGCTGAGGCAGATCTGTTCCCTGAGGTGATTCCCACCTTCACTTAACAACTGAACTCACGTTTGCCTGGTCTGTCAGGTCTAATGGTGGCTCTGCTGAGGCAGCCTCAGCAAGGTGAACACAGATTGCTGCTGACCTTCATGAGGCATCAATTTTCATAGTGACAACTGTACAGTAACCTTATAGTATGACATTTAGTCATGTCAGTATTTTCCTCAAATCATCACAGCGTTAGTAAATATAGGGCCTGGAGGTACAAGCTAATTAACAAGAAGCACTGTCAGATGGCTACCGTGGCACCAGCTTGCCTCTCTGGTTCCATGGTTTTGGTGTGGCTTTAGTCCCTGGCAGGAATTTAACTTATAAATCCACTGCCACTAGAGTAAAGTCTGCTTTTGGATCCCCCCCCGTTTTTATCCATGGTTTATGACTTGTAGTTGCTACAACCTTTTCAGGGAAATAGTTATTCTGAACAACTCCTAAGCTGAAAGTAGGAATAGTAGCCTTACCTAGCTTCCAGCACATGGCTTAAAAATAAGGAATTTTTAGATGTTTGAAAATGTTGCATCTATTTGTGCCAAGATGTCATCTTCCTACCTGTGCTTGCTTTTGCATGCTGCTCTGGAATGAGGAATTTGTGCTTCTATTTCCCCTACCATTTTGCTTTTAATCAGGTGCTGTAGCTCACGTCTGATTCTGGCTGTCACTGCTACTGCAGGAGTCACACTGGTCAAGTTTAACAGTGCTCAGACATCTAGCTGCGTGGAAAAAAAGATCTTGAAGACAGCCTTCTAATGAGTTGACAGAATGATGAGAGAGCTACAAACAGGCAACTGGGGCAGTATAGGAAAGGGAAATATTTACCTTAATCATTATGAGTGTTGGAAGGGATAGAAGGACAAAAGGAAAAAAATTACAGATGGTAAAATTTGAAAGTGTAAGCAATGATTTTGGTCTTTATTAGAATGTTCCTTGTCCCTACCAAGAATCTTCATATGTTCACATAGAGGAGCCTTTAAAATGCCAGGAAATACCAGTATTTTTGTTTCTTAATGTGTAGAAATACATCTTTTCCCTCATCAGTTCTGAGTGCAGTGACTATCAAATGACCTTACATATGTATTTACAATGATTAGAACCACTCAAAATTGTAGTGTAAGATACAGTCGTCGAGGAAGAACTTAAAGACCTATTTTCATTGATGGGTGAATTACGCAAATTACTGGGAAAAATGGCTAGAGGCTTTTTATTGCACTGAAGAATTGTCATTAATTAACTAGGCAGTTTATTCAAGCCACAAGGACTGTAGACAATGGTTAAATCACATACAAGGATTTTAATGTTGCATGCTGCATAATTGAGCAGTACCATTAAAATGCAAAAAGAGGACAGAGGAAAGAGACTTCAGCTGTCTTTCAAGATAAATCTGTTTGCTTATCTATTTGTTTTATATAACAAAACCCACCACAACTTAGCTGTCTTAATATTTTGGACTATTTTTAGAAGCATTTCAGGCCTTTGTGGCAGACT
The DNA here is from genome assembly GCA_013399475.1 of Chauna torquata. Taxonomy (NCBI): domain Eukaryota; kingdom Metazoa; phylum Chordata; class Aves; order Anseriformes; family Anhimidae; genus Chauna; species Chauna torquata. The sequence continues at coordinate 219,212 of VXAL01007651.1, read as the reverse complement.
TGCTATTAAAATTAATGATTTCTTCTTGCTTATGCTAAGTGTTCTTTGACTGTTTACTATCCTGTTGCACCCTTTTATAGACAAAATATATTTTTTTCTATGTACTTAAAATGTTTAAATTATTTTTGCATGGACTTTAATATTTTTCATTTATATATTTATACATGCTGCAAGGCAGTAACACTTTGTTTTTGTTCTTTGCTTGGCGACTTGATTTTTATGGTGCCACGTAAAAGTGACAGACATTTTATGTGAAAAAGTAATGTGAATTTTAAGTGCTATTTAGCCTTTCTTTCTCCCATCTCCTTTTATTATATTGTTTTAAAGCTTCATTATGCAGCTATTTCTGAAATAATAGTTTTCTTTTCTGGTGTCTATATATAGTTTCATTAGCATTGTCTTTCCTTTGCCTTTTCTGTCTCAAGTAGCTGTTCATGCATCATTCTGCTGAGAATAAGGCTTACAAAAAGAAGGAAGGAAAAGAGCTAAATAGCTTGGTGCACGATGCCTTTTTTCAGTTGTGCTCTCCTTTTCTCAGTAGCAATGAACAGCTATACTGCAGATTTTAGTACTCAGCTGAGGACTTTATAGGCTTTGACTTGCGTTTTGAGGAGGACAGAGAGTAAATATGTTCTCTCTGGAGCCTCAAGGGTTCGTTTGCAGCTTCAGGAGCCGTGGCATCTCTCTGTGGATTTATTCCAGACAAGGTTTTTTTCTGCCAGAAACTCTGGCCAATAATGCACAATTATTGAGCAGACAGTTGAAGGAGCAGAGCAACAAGGTGATGCTTCAGTGTGTTTTGTTCTTCCCACTAGCTTCATCTGTGCCTTGCTTAATCTTTCCCTTGACGCTCCTCATCCTGTCTATAGTGGCAAGACACTGAGAGAACTGGCGAGATGGTGCTGTTTGTTCTCGTCGTGGGGGCTGTAAGATAGGGGCTGTTTACTTGCTGACGGCATCATGGCTCATGTTTTCTCATTGCTGCTGCAATGTTTCATGTCAACATTGTTTCAGATGAGTGTTGCAAAGAATTTTTTCCCTTAATGGCTCTGTCTGAGAAGAAGAATACAAATGTTTTAATGTTTTGCTCATCGTTGCAGTCTCTTGTAGGCAGGGTATGTTTGTTACTGCAAAAAGCAAATGGCAGAATGGATTTCTGCATCCCCTTGGATGCACAATGTACTAGGACTTTCAGATCACCTTCAGCAGTCTATCTTGTAACTCTACCTTGATCTGGCATGACACTTGGATAGGTTATAATATTCTTATTTTAGCTGACCAGAATCCAGGGTTTATTAAGCTCTGCACATGTCTTTCCTCTGTCAGGAAAGAAAGGATGTTAATGGAAATGACAAACCAGAGATGGAGGAAGAGCTGAAGACTCAATGTGCCATTTATTATTGTCTGTCCACTTAGCATTTTTATACCCAATAGTATTTCACATTTTTGGACCGTCAGTGTTTGAGTCAGCAAAATAAAGATAAGTGCAAATAGACACGCTGCCAGTCTTTCTGTGGGAAGTGTCAGGAAGACAGGAATAGTTTGCCTCTCCTCTCACCTTGCTAGTACTTGTATAGAAGGATTAACTTGTATAGCCTGAAGCCTTCATTTCTTTGGGACAAGGAACACTTACTTGAAACTGTGTTTCTGAAAAGCATTGTGTTATGCTTCAACTGTGGAGCAAACAGTAAGAACAAGGATTTGCAGTCCACTTGTGCAAACTAGCAGCACATGCTTCTGCTGGTTTTAGGCAGTTCAGGTAAAAATGGCACCTCCTGCAGAAATCACCTTTCTTTCTGAGGAGAAGTCGTATATAAAGTCGGAATTTTATTTTCTTTTAATTTGTTTGGTCAGACTTTGAGTTGATCAGGAGAGGGCATGTAGTAGTAGAAGTAGAAGTTTTTCTTCCTTACACAGGAAAACGTTCTAACCTGTGAAGGTTTTAGAGCATTTTTGAGACACAGTCTGTGTTATTCCATTTCAAGAGCCACTTGACTGAGAACGCTTTGGCCCCATGACTCATTTGGTTCATCCAGAGCTGTGTGATCTTTTTGGTTCAAAAGAAATGTAGCTGCTAGAGTGGTTAATTTAAACTTTATTATCACTGGGACTTGATCTGTCAATTTTTTGTAAGTTCAAAACAAGACAGGGAGCCAACATGGGTCTTGAACTTGGGTCAGATGTGTTCAAGCTTGTGAATAGTCTGAATCTTTTGCATGGGGAGGGAGGATTATAGTGATTGAATCTGGAGGAGAAGATCTGTGGATTTCTGCAGTAGGTCTTGTCTGGGAAAGCAAGGCCAACTTTTGTAGTAAATTGAAGACGAAAGGTGGTGTTTTTGGAAAGTGATACCACATGGTCCTTCCACTGATTTGTCAAAAAGAGATGGTATGCCAATGGAAAGTGGAAACACTATCTCTTTATTCCCCAAACCCTTTGCCATCAGGGTGTCATCCTGCATGGATTCAACTTGTGGGCTCTGTTGTTTGTCCAAGAGCCAATTTCTTGTTGGTGTTCTGACGTTCAGGGATTGTGGACAGCCGCATCAGCTGCATCAGCTGGAAAGGATTTAATCCTTCCCTGCTTCCCTTGCTTTTGGGAGGATAGTTGTTCTTCAGTGCCTCATTTTGGTAACAGTTTATTACTCAACCTGTCTTTGTGTTGACTCACTTATACTTGACCTCACCCATTCTACATATTTCCTGACCATGCTGAGTTACCCCTCTCTGCCAACACCCAAGACCTAGAAAGAGAATGCAGGAGTTGGGGCACTTGCTCCCATTAGCATATAGCTTGACCCTGGGGCTTCTTGATTCTGTATTATGAAATTCAGAACAGCAAGGACATTGCTTCTAAAATATTTTGTATTGCATTTTTGCTGGTCCAGAGTGCAATCCTTGTTGCTAAGTAATACCATTTTCAATTAGGAAAAACAAACAAACAAACAAAAAAACCACAAAACCCCAGCAAAAACTCTGACTTCTAAAACTTGGAAGGAAATTTTAGCTTCAGCAGACAACATATCTTTCAGGAAATAGCTAAATCCTGGCTTATGAACAAGACAGGAGACTGCCAAGTGTATGTGAGCGCTTTGAGCATCAGTTGACTCCTTTTCTTTATTGAGTGGTTGTTGGTAAAACTAATTGCATTTTCCCACCTAACAGTACCAAATAGTTGTTTTTGTTGCTATTTATAATTTGATATGTGTGAAGAATATATTTTTCATAGGCATGTGTGCATTTTCCTGGCAGAGTTTAGTGAGAATACAGAAAACCACGCTGCTTGAAGAGCGTTCCAGCATACTTCTGGTGTGGGAGTTCGTGGTCCAGGCTTGGAGTCCTGTCCATGTTAAAAGCTACAGAAGATGTTCTGGAGAAGATGTTCCAGCTGCTGGTTTTGGTTCATTTCACATACTACTTTGAATGCAATTTGAAACCTAACACGAGTTAAAAAAATAAAAATAAAACAGCAATTCTTTTCCATGTCTAAAGTAAACTTGAGGCATATTGTTAATTTAGTAAACATTATACAGAAGGTCTGCTCTTTTCACTGAAAAAATCTTATTGTTATAGGATGCTTTCTAAAGAATGTCTCAAGAGTCAAGAAAGAATATAGAAATGTGTGTGCCTGGAAATACACAAGTTAGAATCAATGTGGGTATAATTACAGGGGCATATAATAATCATTCTTTCTGTAATTTGCCAGAATGCTTCAAATAACATTATCTTCACCTGCACAGTTGCTTCCATCCTCACATGTCCAGAGCAGTTGTATAGTTTGAGATCCTGCTTTTGAGACTATTTGTATTTCTGACTCCTGAAACAAAGTGCAACGCTGTATCTCATTTACAGTCTTTCGGAGTTGTTGTACTGTTTTAGAGAGAAATAAAGCCAGTGGGGTTCGAATCCCTAGGTTTTAGAATTTCAATCTGTATTAAACAGATTTGTAACCAGGATCTCCAGTGTATTTACTTTGTCTTCTCATTCGAGGGCTCTGTAATAGTTATCTAAACCCTATGGAATTTGTAAGAGAGAGAAAGAACAAGCCTGAAAGTAGGTAACTAAACCAGTGCTTCTTCTGAAAGTTTTAACAGTTTCAATTGGGAATTTCAGTACTCTGTATATATGTAGTTAGCTGGATGATCTCATGGTGTATTGTCCATGGGCGGGCTAGTAACTCCTCATTTCTGAAGGAAACCAAAAACTCTTCTCAGTTTTTTTAGACATGAATGCAGTCAAAGAAAACCTAGTGCTTTTTCCCCCCAGAGCTTTTGTGTGAATTGTGGTGATGTCTCTTTTAGTGTCAGTTCAAGAAATCATTTTACAGGAGATTAATTTTAAATGGAAATAAAAAGTATTCAGCAGGAGAGCAGCTGTCTCCTTCTGTCTGGTTTTCTCCCTTTCTCTCTGCATTTTGAGGTAAAAAGAAGTAAAGGCAGAAATATCACACTAAGAAAAAAAAAGCTTTTCACTTTGTTATGTATCCTAAGAGGCTGCTGATGCATTGTCTCATGCTTTCTGATGGAGAAACAATAAACAAGAAGAGCACAAAGAACGCAAAATGCTAATACTGTGACTGCAAAATGTCTTAACTAAACCTTTGCAAGACTGGCAGGCTTTTTTGTTAGGCTAATACTACGAAATGAAAATATTTAAAGGTAATCATTTTCCACATATTTCCCATGCTACTAAGCATATCTGCATAAATAGAAGTTTGATCCATCATTTTGTATATTAGTCACTTTGTATTTCAGTTAATCTTAAATCGGCAAAATAGATTTATCTCTATTAGTATGATGGCATTGTGGTGATGACTGTAAAGCTTGTTCCTAGCATGAATATTAATGTTTGGCCAGATGGCTAAATTAGAGCAAACAGAACTAATTCAGCTTTCTTGAACTGCTTGATGTCTTCTAGCATTGCAAACGCATACAGTTGACTTTATTAGCATTTTTGCAGAACATCATATCTGAAGTTTAGTGCTGACTTTTTTCTTTTGGGAGTGTAGGGGGAGGAGGCTAAAGGAAACATGTAAAGACATCTAAACTTTGAAAAGAGGAACGTCAGTGAGACAAACATCGGGCAAGGTGGCTGCAAATTCAGAGGTACACAGGATAAACTGTTAGTGGCAGCATTGGTGCTACCTGGTGCAATGGTAACAAGGTTTCAGCAGATGTGGGGCCAACCAGAAAAGGAACCAGAAAGGCAGAAAGTAAAACAAAATGCTGAAAGAGCAAGGTTGACAAAATATGTGGGTGAAAGAGGAATCCTTCAAACTTTGGAAATGCAACCCTAGAGACCATTTGAAAGCAGAACTGTAAGTCAGAGCAGGCAAAAACTAAGAGAGAAATTGGAGGCCTCCAACTGGAGTTTGTGGATGAAACTGTGTAGAAAATATTCTTACAACCCAAATTTAGGCACAATATCGATAAGAATGGTAGCACTGTGAGATCATCCATCGTTTCCTTAGTCACAAGATGCCGATGAGATTTCTGCCCTGGACTACTACTACACTGTTAAGAGACTCCCATGATTCTGAGGAAATTAAAAGGGAGTCCTGGAACCAGGTTAGTTTGAAGTGCACCAAGTCCCTCTGTCCAACTAGTACATCCAAATGCAAGCTGTCAATGCACATTGCATTGGATTCTAAATTAAACTTTGGAGTGTGATTGGGACCTACCTGTCTCTTAGTCTTAGTGGAAACCCACTTGAATTTGTACCTGCAGTCAGAGACCAGAAGAACATACCAAAATGGAGGAGGAGTACAAAAGTATTGCAATACTGTCACATAAGTCAGTACTGTAGTCTTGCCTCAAATATTGCGTGCAGGGTAAGTCACCATCTCACAAAAGGGAAATGGAGAAAGTTCAAAGAAGAGGAACTCGAATGGTCAAGAGTCGAGAACTTCTGCAAAGCATCTTTTGCTCACTCCTTTCCAAACCAGGTCACTTGGCTAGTATCCTCAGTTATAGCTCAACAAGGAAGTCCTGTGTTTCTGTAAAAATTTTGGTTTTAAATAATCAAATGATACTAGGATGGAATTTACTAGATTAATTTTCAATGCTGTTTTAATTAGCTGAGTCAGTGAAGTTGTTTTGCTCCCCTCATTTGTCAAATGTCAAATTTGTCAAATTTAAAAATCTTGGGCCAACGTGATTAAAGCTGATATTCCTTTTCCAGCCTTGTAGCCTCACAATACTGGAATCTCTCTTTTTAAAAGTGCTATCCTGACTTCAGCGTGAACTTTAATCAAAGACTTAGTCATTACCCTGATACTGAATGAAGGCACATGTTCCAAAAATATATTGAACAGATTTTCTGTGAGTTTTGTTTGATTAGCAACATTAGAAACCTTCAGTATTAGTACTAAATGTCATGAAGGCAGTATCTTATTTTATCAATATCCTTCTGCAGCAGTATTGTCTATGCAGTTTGTACAACCCAAACGTTAGGTTGGAGGTAATTCTGTCTTTTGCCTCATATATATACTAAGTCATCAAATACATTGTTGCTGGGATTGATTATCCTCAGTTACTTTAAAAGTCAAAGTGACTGTAGTTCTGGAAAGCTTCTTTGACAATGAGGACAGGCTAAGATGTAGGAATGAACAGTGGCTAGATTTTCTGCAGATATAAGTCACATAGCTTCATTTACTTAATGAAATTATTGTGATTTATAGACTTTTCTCAGCTACTGCATATAATCAGATGTGGTGAGATGGCCGGATCTCCCCCATTCCTGCTGTAGTGGTGCATTAAAATTAACATAAAGCTCGAGCATTTTTGCTGTTAATGAGTTCAATTTATGTACATTAAACCAAATTAAATAACAACAAAATAAATGTTGTGCCAAAATAAAACATCACCTTTAGTAAATTCTAGTTGTCTTATGAAGTAGTGGGCCTCCTGAGCTGGACCTTCAGTGCACTAGATCTTTGGTGGCTCTGTTATAGCTCTGTAGATTTCAGCGCTGCCATACCATTTATACTAACGCTGTGTCTGGTCCAGATGCATTACAGCATCACAACAGCTCCTACGGGAATAGCAGCAGTTCGGCACAACAGATACATGCATAGCAAAGTCACTGAACAGGTTCAAGTTGTTCTTCTCAGACTGAATTATTTAGCTTCTTGGCTATTCTAATATTCATATCTTCATGAAAAAATAACGTCAGAGCAGAATAACCTATTTTTTGATTACCACGTCTTTTAGGAATTGGTGCATTTCAGGCTGCAAATTGAAGACTTTTTGAAAAGTTGGGAATTTAAGGGGATTGCGATCTTTCATGGATAATAGTTTAAAAACTGATGAAACTCGCTTTTTATTTCCCAAAACTAGCTTATGAAACTCATCGCAAGTTGCCACAGAGGCTAAGAGGTCAGCAGATTTCAGAGAAGGGTGTTTTTCAGATAATCAAATTTGTTATAATAAATAGGAGTCAACACAGGCATGGGTTTCACAAGGAACCCAGGCACCTGTGTTTCAGGACCTAACCCAACTCTCAGCTCTCGGTATACTTAGAAAACTTCGTGTGAATTATCCCAATGCAGTCTATCACAGTTTTCACTTCAAAGCATACAGCTTCAGGGCACTGTTGGAGACTGCTCTAGAAATGGTAGCTCTTTTGTTTCCTGCATTCATATGACCTTTAATCAGCTACAGCATCACTACAGTACAGGATTCATTATGTTTGACGTGTTTTGTAAGGAAATACTGTGTGTTGTGTAACTGAGTCAAGCTTGAAATATATGGGTGATTTAAGGTGTTTTATTATCAGATTTTGTATTATTCGTCAAACACAGATCTACAAATGGTAATGCATGTAATAACAGTTGAAATAATGAACAGTATGAAAGGAGAGGAGATGAGACAAGTTGTAGAAGAACAGAAAAAAGGACCAAAGAACCACTTTATAATAAGTACTTGTGATCTTTTTAATTACTGTTATTATTGTTTAGCTTTTGTATTTGAGGGTTAATAAGCCACTATGACTTGTTCGTTACATTTTTCCAACATTCCCTCAGACTTCCTAGATCTGCAAATACCTGAAAAATATGAATGTAGGCAGCTAAAATACAGCCATTTAGTTTTTCCATTGGATCCTTCAGGTATACCCTGTGGCTCGACCCTTTTTTTTTGAAGGTCAAGAGAGTTTTATTCATCTGACATACATAACTTGAGTATGGCATTTATAGCTTGGATAATGTTATGGATGATAACACCATTAGACATTTATACAGCATCAGCAGGAGTTCAGCCAGCAAGACTATCAGCCTGATAAATGCTTTTATCTTAAAGGTTGTATTGCTACAATAACCTGAAAACTTAAAGCTGCTCCTTGAAACCTATAACCTGGCTAAATAGATAAGGAGTACCCTCTGACATTTCTAGGTTGTTAAAGAGCTTTCTTAGGTCCCAGTGTAAGAACTAAGATGCCCACATGTAGCTGTTCTGATCTGAGTTAGAAGTTAATGTAGGAGTTCATAATTTTAAATGAATTGGGGGCAGTGCTACTTAAAAGAATTAGCTTTAGACTGAGATTAGACTAAACTCTGGGTAATGTGTCCCAACATTTCGTTCCTACCCAATTATAGTGTTTCTACAGAATTTTAGGAGACAGAACTCTTATACTGATATTTTCAGAAACACTAGAAAGTCTTACCTCTTCTATCTAGCTATTTTGCAGTTATAAAAACTCCTAGGAGAATGCTAAAAAAATAGTCTATAGGGTAGGTTGAAAGTGGTGTGAGAAGTTAGCAATGGCAACCTGTAGGATTTTGGCTTTGTAGAAGTTTATTTTGTATAGAGCTCTGAAAGTAGGTAGTGAAAGTGGTTATGCACTGATTATGGATGTGAAAACAGTTAAAATAGTGAACAGCATTAAAACAGATGGTATGATACAAGTGGAAGAAGAGTAGGATAAAGGGCCAAAAGGGAAGAGAGTGTGCAATGAAAGGTTGAGTTCTTACATGGGTTAGTTCTTACGTCAGCATAGTCAACATGGGCTGATGAAGGGAAAGTCCTGTCTTACTAATTTGATGTCCTTCTGTGATAAAGTCACCCGCTTGTGGATGAAGGAAAAACGGTGGATATTATCTTTCTGGATTTTAGTAAGGCTTTTGATATTGTCCCTCGCAGCATCCTTCTGGGCAAATTTTCCAACTGTGAGATAAACAGGTTCACACTCCGCTGGGTGATGAACTCGCTCAACGATATGGCTCCAAGGGTCGTAGTGAATGGGGCTACGTCTGGCTGGTGGCTGGTCACTCGTGGTGTTCCACAGGGCTCAGTTCTAGGGTTAGTTCTGTTCAACATTTTCATCAATGATCTGGATGCAGCAGTAGAATGCATCCTTAGCAAATTTGCTGATGATACTAAACTGGGAGGTGTTGTTGACTCTCTCATGGGGCAAGAGGACTTGCAGAGGGATCTAGATACATTGGAGCATTGGGCAGTTGTCAAATTCATGAAATTCAACAAGGGTAAATGCCGGGTTCTGCACCTGGGATGGAGTAATACCAGACAGAGGCACAGACTGGGAGATGAGTGGCTGGAGAGCTACCCTGCAGAGAGGGATCTGGGGGTGCTGGTTGACGGCAGGCTCAACATGATCCCGCAGTGTGTCCTGGCAGCCAAGAGGGCAAACAGTATTTTGAGGTGCATTAAACAGAGCATAGGCAGCCAGTCAGAAGAGGTGATTCTCCTGCTATATTTAGCATTGATATGGCCTCATCTTGAATATTTTGTGCAGTTCTGGGCTCCACAATGTAAAAAAGGATGTTAAGATACTTGGAAGCATCCAGAGGAAAGCAGCAAGGCTGGTAAAAGGGCTGGAAGGCATGTCCTGTGAGGAGAGGCTGAGGACGCTTGGGTTGTCCAGTCTGTAGAAAAGGAGGCTGAGAGGTGACCTCATGGCTCTCTGCAACCTCCTGACGAGGGGAAGTGGAGAGGGAGGTGCTGGTCTCTGCTGCCTGGTAATCGATGATAGAACACGAGGGAACGGCACAAAGCTGTGCCAGGGAAGGTTCAGAATAGATATATGGAAAAATTTCTTTACAGTGGAGGTTGTCAAACACTGGAACAGGCTTCCTAGTGAGGTGGTTGGTGCCCCATGCTTGTCAGTGGCCAAGAGATGTTTGGATAATGCCCTTCATAATATGCTTTAACTTTTGGTTAGCCCTGAAGTGGTCATGCAGTTGGACTCGATGGTTTCTGTAGGTCCCTTCCAAGGGAATTATTCTAATTATAATTCTGATTTACTTTTATATCTAAGAATAGAAGTCTGAGGCTCGTAACAAACTTTAGCTGCTGTTTTAGCCCAGCAGCTATTTAATACAAGAATATTCATATCATGTAATGATTACAGTTAAGGAAGCCAGGTACTGCTTTTTCATTGCTTGTGTTCATGTGAAATAACTCAATTGATTTCCTTAAGATGTTAATGACTTCAGTGGAGTTCCTCTGTTAAACCGCTCTTCTGATCTGCAACCTTCTGTGTTTCTTGATCACCACCTGTAGAAAAATTTGAGGTATTTCTTATTTTTGTCTGAGACCTTTAAAGCCATGCTTCCTTTCTGAAACTTTCAAAAGTGCAATCATGACAATTGCTTCCTATGTAAGTACTATTGTATAAATGGGATACAAATGCACAGTCTGAATGCTGCAAGTTTGTCACCACATCTCGGAAGAAAGATAGAGTAAGTACAGTGGAGGTCAACAAGGGTGACTGGAGGCTTTGAACAGCAACTGTATAGGGAGATCCTAAGTAGGCTATGATTCTTTGGCTTGGAGAAGAGATGTCTAAGGGAATAGGTAATAGACGTCTATAAAATTGTGACTAGTGTTGAGAATGTAAGTAAGGAGAGAACAATTATCCTGTATTTCTTATAGTGTTAAGAGGTAAAAGTTACCCAGTGAAATTACCAGTTAGCAAACTTTAAACAAAGAAGAGGCTGTGTTTTTTGTCTGAAGCTACGTGCAGGGGAAGTGCCTGCTCAGTACATCCTGTTCTTTTAGTCTTCCCCAAATACTTGATCACTGTTAGAGATAAGATACAAGGTTAGATGGATTTTTGATCTGGGCATATCATTGTTAAAATCTTAAATTTACAAGCCCCTTTACAGAGAAATGAGAAAACCTGTGGTTTGGACATTTTCTTTCCAATGTATAGGCAATTTGCCCTTCAGTTTGTACAGATCTTTAACATGGCAAGAGAGAAATAAAGTTATGTGAAAGGGTGATTATAAAACCAAAAATATGTAGTAGACTGAAGGGTAAGTAAAAGGTTGGAGCTTCCTTTTAGCTTCCTTTTAAATGCTGGCTAGTTTTCAAGTTGATGAGTGCCTTTAAATTTGCTTTAAAACATGTTTGTCTGGCTTGGAATTTTGTGGTAGCAGGAGCCTTGGCTAATGCATTTATCATTTGGTGGATTTATTAATCCTTATTTCCTGATGTTTTTCTAAAATTCATTCAAATATACAGGATCTTAACTTGTTCAAAACCTCAAGACAGAAAATGCTCCTAAATGAGAAACTGTATGTTCCAGTCAGTCTGACTTCAGTCAGCACACATTGGCTACAGAGTAGTTTAAGGGCATGAAAGAAACCCTTGCCTTATCTGTTTCGTATTTGAAACGGTGGGTGGAAGCTCTTCTTTACTCTTCCTGAACATGTAACATATTGCCTTCCGCCTGGGCTGTAGTAATCTACTTCCAGTTGAGTGATCATATTGCTTTTTGCCTCTGTTTTTGGAAGACATTCTCCCACCTTCTTTCTGCTCATCAGTCGAATGACCTGTCCTCCTCTATTCAGCTTTCTATTTCTCACAAGCTGTTTGAAATCTCTGCAAGGATTTCGTCTTTGTCCACTCTGCCTTTTGATTTTGTTATAACTGATGCATACCATAATTTCTGCCACTGATTTTAGAAATTTCTATATAATCCAGGAATACTGTAGAATCTGTGGTAGCCGTTCTGCCAGCTCACTTCAGTGGTGGTAATGGCCAAGTTCAAATAAAGTGTAATGGCTCATATTAAAGTAAACAAAATCAATTCCACTGTGAAACATTGCTTGCTCACAGAATTTAGGAATTTACCTCTAGACCCTGTCACTTTTTGTTCCTCTATCAACTTCCTCTCTTGCAAGAACCATCAAATAGGCATGCATGTTTTCTTTTGAGATACATAATCAAATAAACAACTATGGTAGTTTTTTTGTACATTCCCTCTCTGTGCTGCCTCCTGTCAGAAACTCCAGCAAGGTCTCATTTAGTGCTCCTCATCGCTCACTACTCTTCCCACAGGTATTAACTGGACACACAATTTTCTCCCATGGCAGCTGTCTCTGAGTCAGCAGCAGCTGCTCTTAATGCCTATGCCCAAGAGACACGAAGTCTGGTGACTTCTGGCTATTCCTAATCCGAACAAAGTTGATTTTACTGCTTAGACTTCATTATATACATCTTTGATGGGTTGCCGTGTCCTGTTGTGGTACCAGTTCAAACCCCTGACTGCTTTGCTTTCAATTCATTTCCAGCATAGCAAGTTAATTGCAAGATGCATTCAAAGGAGGGTCCAGTCACTGACCTCTGATGGGACTGGGGGATGTTCTGTTATTTTCAGGTACTATTTGGCACTGCTGATGGTCAGGTTATCGTCATGGATTGCCATGGCCGAATGCTGGCCCATGTGCTCCTTCACGAGTCAGATGGCATCCTCAGCATGTCCTGGAACTACCCCAGCTTCCTAGTGGAGGACAGCAGCGAGAGCGACACAGACTCCGACGACTATTCCCCACCGCAAGGTAGGATTGTTTGCACATCCTTCTGTTTCAGCTTTGCTGGTGGTCACGAAGACATTTTCAACACTAGGGAGTGGTCATGTTGTACTGAAACAGCAGGATGGCCATGGTTTCAAGCTGGTAGGAGACAAAAGATGGTGCATTCCTGTTGAGGTGGTCAGGGACGGAGTACTGGTGTGAGGGAGTGGGTTCATCCCCAGCTCTGCTAGTAGCCCTGCTATATGACTTGCTGCAAGTCATACCTCATCCATTCTGCTCCACTGCCACTTGCACTAATGAGGTAACAGCACAAGACTCAAAGTTTTTAGTGAGGGAAATTGAAAAACACTAGGTAGGAACATATCAGGTGTTACTGATAAGCAGATGTGAGATATTGCAGTGGTCCATATGTACGGAGGTAGTCAGAGGACAGTCACAAAAGTTAATGCATTATAATATAGATTTGTGTGAAAAGACACCAGTAATAGCCACAGCAGAAGGTGCTACATCTTTAATTTTGAAGAAATCCTGTGAAGCAGAGTTAATGCTCATAATTATAGTCACATTCTTGATAGTCCTGACATCAAGAGCTCAATAAATTTCATAGAAGGGTGGAAATAAAAATATTTCCTGCAACTACACGGGGTAGAAGGAGAGTGGGTGGAGCTCTCTGGAGTTACTAATTCCCATGCTTCAGAGCACATTGCCAGTTTGAGGGTCAGGGAGAAATCCTTCCTGACCCTTAAGTATAAAACTTATTGTGTGACATGTTTTGATTTTAAACTCTTTGGAAATCATAAATAGCAAAGACCTAGCAGGCCACTGTGTATGCACGGTCTGAGATAGGATATGGTCATTGCTCCTTTCACCGCCATCCTTCTTAGTCCAAGTAATACTAATACTGCTTTTTGTAAATGCTGCTGATTATTCTGTAAGATCTAGGTAATCCATGTATGTTCCAGTGTATGAAGTCTGAACTAAATTAATGGCTATTAAATCAGTGATTGTACAATGAAAGATTTAAAAACATCATAGCTATAAATGATTCTGAATCTGCATCTCACATCTGAAACACTGAATTGAGAACTCTTGCAGTTTTAGCTCTAATTTGGGTTCAGTCAAAAAATTTATCTTTTCCAGAATCACCCGTATATATGTCAATATAATAAGTATATGTATTTAACAAATACTGATAGAAGATAATATGATCATCTGAAAAAAATGTTAGCATCTTTGACCTGAATTTTGTTTTGGCTTTCATGCCTCACTTTTGGTGAGATTTGTTACCTAGAAGAAAAGAAACAGACTTCCAACAAGCTTCTAATGCAAGACAAGGAACAATATTAAATTGTTTTTTGCTTTTTAATTGTTTTTTTTTTTAAATCCAGTTGGGGGATGGTGAAGTTACAGAGCACACAGATGAGAACTTAAATGATCCAAATGTGCTAGCTTTTTCTGAGTCAATCAGGGGGCGAGTGTACTCGTTACAAGCCTACAAGTCTACTTTTAATGATTACCCAAACATGATGTGTTTTCTTTAGAGCAGATGCAGCATAAACCTCTCAAAGGTGACAAGCCTTTGACTCACACAGAAGTGTAGGAAGGACTGCAAGTTTGATGTTTTTTTCTTACCAAATTATATACACACACAGAGCTGCTAATTACTAGACATTGTTCTCTGAAGTGCTTTTTGATCGGCTCTTTTGCGAGTTCAGGAAGCATTATTACTCTTAAATGTCTGTGCCATTCTTGATGACTGAAAAGGTGCGGATCAGGCCTTGAGAGCACTTTATGAGAGGCCAGCAGAGTCTCCTGTCAAAACTTGTAAGCAAAATGAGTTAAATAGTGAATGCTACAGATGGTGATATTGGTCATTAAGTATTTGAACAAGGGAATTTCAGTGAATGCTGAAAAATAAGGCCAGAGGAGCAGAAACATTCTAGAAATAGTTTTGAAAGCAAAGTATTCCATTTGAACTCATCTCCACCTTTGAGTGCATCGGATCCTGTTGTGAAGGATGGCACGCAGTTTTTTATGCTGCTACCTAGCTCTTAACATTTAAAATACAGTAATTTGTGAAAGGTCAGTATATTCTCTTAGAAGCTCTTACAAAGTCTCTAGTGACTTCAGGAGGAGTTCCCAGCACTTGCCCAAGCACAAAATTTATGTAACAAGTAGCTTTTAGTGTGATTATACTGTTTGTTATACTGGTTTTCATCTTGGGGCCCAGGGAAGCCTTCCAAAGCACTGGCTTTCAATTTGTGGACACTTTGGGGAGTTGACAGTGAAGAAAGATAGAAAACCACCGCTATGTAACATAACAGAAGATCCATAAATCCCTTTGGATATGCTGTAGTGAAAATGCAAAAAGAAAAAATGTTGGGGTTTCACAAAAGCAGACTAACTAGCTACACCTGCTTTGTTTTGCTTACAGACATTACAGAAATAAGCAGGTAGAGTTTAAGGCTTGGAACCGTTCCTGATGAGGATAACCTTAAGTACAGTGTCTCTCAACATGGATGTAATTACTTCTGGTTGTTCACTTCTCGCTCACTCCAGAGCCTTGTTTTCACAGATGGACCAGCTGCATATCCAGTCCCAGTGCAGAACACCAAGCCACTACTGACTGTCAGCTTCACGTCAGGAGACATCAGTTTAATGAACAATTACGATGACTTGTCTCCTACTATCATCCGCTCAGGGTTGAAAGGTACAAAAGGAAGACATTTCACTCCCTTCCTATGCTCTGTTTTACTTTTAATTATGTGTGTGTAGGTTATGTTTTTGCGTCTGTCTCTCCTAACCCAGGAGCTCTTACCACCTAGAGCTCAGCTACTGGTATTGCCATTATCAGCACTGACACCTGCTGGTGAAAGAGCAGTGCTTGGTTAATAGATTTTTTTGTATTTGGAAAAATGTTTAAATTTTTGCGATCATGTTTTTATGGCAGCTTTGTAGAGCAAATTGATCTGCTTGCCATTTTTCAGCTGAGTGTGCTAATAAGTTTATGCTTGTTTGTGTGAATGGCCCCCTTATATAACACTTTGTTTATATCTTTAATTCCCAATGTCTCTTCCCATGTACGAATCACAATGCTCTCTTGAATGTCTTACAAATTTTGGAAACTTGCTAGAATTTTTTAATTATAAAGAGGCAAGTTATTCTGAGAGAAGGAAAATTCCACTAATTATTACTATACATCTTGCTAGGTGGTATGTGTGTTTGTAAGATCAGTATTCCATGTTAAATCTTTAATTTACATTGAAATCTTTACTGTTCTTACCTATCAAAAAGTCCCTTACTTTGCCAGCACCCTTAGTACAATTTATGGTGTTTTGCCTGCAGTGAAGTTTTAATTCACTAAGGCACACAAGCACATACTTAAATATAGGCTCCACTGATTCTTTTTCATCTCTACAGGTAAATCAGTTTTATATTAGATGAAAAAAAAAAATCTAAACTGTCAGAGCAAACCCTTAGCTGTTCTGTAACACTCTGATATTGTTGGTGAAAAGTTACCCTAACACCAGCACAATAGTTTTTGGGTGATCAGCTATGCAGGGGAGTCTTAGGAGGTAAAAAATCAACTTTGAGCGTTCTGTCCCACTCCTGCTTCCATCTGTCCCAACGCAAGAAGTATGTGGCTGGCAAAAACTGGCTTCATGAGACAACCCTATGATCCAGAAAACTTCTTCAGCCAGAAAGGCTGCTTAAAGTCTGGGAAAATAGGAACCAATTTAGAGAAGCTCTTGTGATATCCACCAAGCTGTGTGCCCAGCATGGCTATAGAATTATAGTAAATCAGATAAGTAGTCTTGAGTTGTCATCTAGTCTATGCTTCTGGCTGGAAGCAGTAGGAGAAACGTGTTGTCTGCTTAAAGAGTTGTGAGGCTCCATCTTGCTGAGAATGTCGTCCTGTTTCTGTTTCCCCATTGACTTTCACTAATGGAAAAAGATCCCTTAATTACATCACCTTCCTCTAGCAAAATATTAGTGCGCAAGCAACAGTAGAAATATTTTTATGGACTGTAAACTGGCATCACTGATATCAGTAAAAGAAGAATGTGCAACATCTTGCTGGATTGGCAGCACATGTGAGACAGAGGGAAAGAAAGGTGATTGGGATATCACTGTCTTTTTTTGAAGCTAACCATTGCATGATGGAAGGTATTTTACATATAGTTGTTATATGGATAGACACATTTTCTGTACCTTCTTATCAAAAATATTGTCAAGTGACTGTCGTTTTGCTGGTTATTATCACATGTAAGAATGTGCAACGCCACACAGTGCAGGGTCTCTGTCCTCTCCAGCCACTGGGAACTCAGCTAAGGGTGAATGATCTTTGGTATTGTGTGCGAGTCAATTCATGTGTTTCTGTCTGAAATCTGTAAGTATTGCATTGTGGTCTCTGTAGCAGATGCTCTTGTCTTTATGGGCTGCTGTAGGCTACTAAATATATTTTTAAAGCAGGCAACTATAAAACTCTATCATGCAATACCAGTATATTTTTGCTGTTCTATAGCTTTGCATAGCTGTCATTTTACTGGGAATATTCACATTAAATTGATATATGAAAGCTTGTGCTGTTGGATGAGAATTTGATTACCCAAATACAAGTTCTTCTCTTCATCCAGCTTAAACACTCCTGGAAGTTTTGTTAGTTCTATTGGAGGTCCTGAACTGTTTGTTTAGCTGTATGCTTTCTTTTTTTCATACTTTTTAACTGAGTGATTCTCAGTGCACTGCTACCTACAGAATTACTGAACTACATTTACTAGGTGTACTAGGGAGCTGCAAGTGCTACTTGCAGAGCTATTGCACATTTAGAGTGCTCTCTGTTAAAGGTTTGTTAATATACATGCCTGTGATGGTTGGCAAATAGCTTTGAGAGATGACTGATCCACTGATTCGTTTGCAGACCATTACCCTAGGTGAAACCTCCACCTGATTTCTAATCTTTGCACTTACACTGAGACCTAGTTATCAGTTGAGCTATTTTATGTCAAGGTTCAGTAGTCTTTGAAGACCCCATTGGTGGTGCAGCATGCCGTGGAGCCACTCTGTCCCAGGGCGATGCTGTGGACCACATCCAGTTCTTCACTGCCTTTGCAGCAGCCTTGCTCTAGGAGTTTTGAGAGAGAGAGAAAACTGCTGGATGCAGTAATCACTCCTCTTCCTCTTGGTGTGGGGATTGACGGAAAGTTTTACTTTAAGACATTTATCCAAACAAGATTCTTGTTTTGCTTTGATAGTTGTATCGTTAAGCGAGTTACCACAGGTGGAGTTGATCTGCTTGCCCCATTGATTTCTAAAATACCTAGCATCAAACTCTCTGAGAAAGATGGATTAAATCCCGTTGTAGGTTACTTAGAGGGCTGAGGACCAAGAGAAAAACCAACATAAAATGCCTAGCTCTGAAAAAATTATCTTGAGGAGCATGTGTCTTGCCTCTGATATATACAGAAGCATAATTCCCATGAGAAATACCAGAAAGTTGAAATAATACAAAACCATTTTAAATTGCACATAAAAGTCCCTGAAAATGACAAGTTGACAACTTGAAACAATTTTGAGATCCTTCCTGCCAACTCTCATTTCTCCCCTGCTTCTTCATTTGAAGACAGCTTCTCGCCCACAAGTGTCTTCAAAAGGTTCTTGGCAGATTGAGCATCCCAGAGCACAAAAGTTTTGTCTTTACCATCATGTTGTCTCAGCACAAAATAGCTGCCTTTCACCTCCAGTTTAAGAGTAGAAAGGTTTAAAGACTAGCTCAGTGTTCTTTGCACATACAAATATGCCTTTGAAACACAAGCAGAAACAGAAAATACTGTTTTGGTGCTCTTGTTGAAGTGTGACAAAGAGCTGGAGGATATAACGGTTTGAAATTAGCATCCCCAAATTAAGCTGTGGGCGTTCCTCATTATGAGGTGCCTGTAGGAGAAGTAACTGATATCTATATTCATATCCATGTATATGAGAGACTAAGCAATCCCTCTGTGCTTCTGGCAAACTTCTGCTGGACAGAGGAGTCGATTTTCAGAAGTTGTGTCAAAAGAAAAGCTAGGACGTAGAGGCCATATGAATTTATGGACAAAAATCCAAATGTCTTTTTAGTTTGGTGTTACAAATCTCGAGTTATACTAAAAGTTATGTTCACAACCTGTGCGAATATGAAGCATTGCCAAATACGCTGCTTTTTTGCACTGTAGGCTTCTCCAGACAAATAGTCTTTGCTGCTCTTTTAGTCAGTGAGGTTATTTATCTGGGCCTTAAATTGATTCCACTTATTTAGCCCAAAGCTATACACATCATATCTTCCACAGCAGTTTTAACATCACTAATAAATTCTTGTCCTTATGTACTTAGGAACAACCACTGATTTATGTTCTACATTCACCACAGAGATAGAGAAATTAGTGGGTTATTACACATTTTTTTGCAATTCACAAAATAAAGGAAGAGGCATTCTCAGAAGTGCATATACAGTATATTTACTACTATTTTGATGAAAAGGTTTAGGCTTTTAAAAACTTCAGTAACCTCTGAGAGTATGATTTAGATTCTCAAATCACTTTGGTGCATCTGGAAACACTATTCCTATTGATTCTAATAAGTGGTTATTGCAAACTATCTTTGCGATTTCAGATGTGGTGGTACAGTGGTGTACACAAGGAGACCTACTTGCAGTAGCAGGGATGGAGAAGCAGTGTCAGCTTGTTGAACTTGGCAATGGTTCCTTGTTGAAAAGCGCACTTGTCAAGTTCTACAATGTGCGCGGGGAACATATCTACACTCTGGAGACACCTGTGCAGGTAGGAGGTATTTTTTAAGACAGTTCTTAATGCTTTGCTGACATGCTTTTCCCACATTGGCTTTTTGGCACAGACCTGCAATATGAAAAGGATTGCAAAATGTCTGTAATTTCTAAATATGATATATATAAAAATGCACTATAAGTAATTATTTGTTTTACAGGAGACATCCAAGAGTACATCTGATTCTAAGGCTTTCTGTGCTAGGAATTGTGCAAATATAAAATAAGAAACATTCTGTTTCCTAAAACCATTGGGCCATGAGTGGACAAGATAGGAAAGGGAAATTCTGTTATTTCACGGATAAGTGAGTGAAGACAAAAAACTAGATAACTTGCTTGATGTTGTAGCAGAGCCAAGAACTGGACTAAAATATTCCAAGTCCAGTATCAATACCACAAGGTTATTCTCTCTTTGTTATTGCTATAATTTTCTAATGTATAATCAGTTGATCTGATGCAATGTTTTACTTGTTACAGCATCAGATGGAGAAGGATGAATCAGGAAGTCTTGTTTCTGTCCCCAGTTTCTGTACAGACTTTTGCTGTTACCTTGGTCATGTTACTTGACAAGCAAATGTTGACACATGGTCTGTGTGCTGCTCGGGAGCACAGCAGGCTTCGTTAAGTCTTCACTGATATTTCAGAACACAGCTGAACACAGCTACAGTTTATTTCATTTTCTGCAGAACAGGGATGACTCTGTCCTGATTTCTGACTGTTACTAGTGAAATTTAATTAATTTATAATAACTCTGAAATCCAAAAGTCGCAGAAAATGTTATAGATATATTTACTTAATTATGATTAATGATGATACCATCTATTACTTTTTTTTTTCAGTACCCTGATCTGAGATGGATACAAAAGGATGACATAGTAAATGAGCTGCTGAGCTCTTGTGTTTAGTTATATTTAGCATTAACCTGTGCTTATTAGTGTTAGCATTCTAATTTCGTTAGAATTCTTTACTTCTATAATGTATAAAGTAATGTTGTCTAAAGCCAACCTAAATATGTACAGAGATATCTAATACTGATTTAAGTAACTGAAAGACTTACCCATACACACAGTTTTGTTGTCTTAAACATAGCCCTTTAAGCAAAGTAGCACAGCCCTATCCTCAGTGGATCACTTCTGGAGAAAACATATTTGTACCAGTGTTGCTTATTCCCAGAGCAGGTTAAAAACAAACTGTATTCTGTTACTTCAGTTCTAGAATATAGTACATCCACGTTAGCTGCTGAAGCAGTATAACACTTCGTTGGCAAGCTGTGAAATCAAGTTGTTGTTTGACCAGTGGAATGGATGGGGACAGGTTGCCTTAAGATGTATGTCTGTACAGGCTCATCTCTTACTGCTCTCTCCCCCACCTTGTTCCCAATAACCGCAAATTCTCTTTTTCTTCAATGCTTTCATTTCCTCTAGTTCTCCCTACATCCCTGCAACTTCTTTTCATATTTTCAGCTCTTCTCCTTTCTACTCTACTTAATCAGCTGGGTGAAAATCAGCACACACTGTGGCTGAGTGGTAATTATTTTGCCATTAAATAAGTACTCATAGGACAAAATGACAGGTCATACAGAACAGCTAACTGCCAAGTTCATACCACAGTATTTCGCATAGTGAAAATAATTAACCTGAGTCCCTCTGCTCTTTCCAGCTGCTAATTTTTACTAAAATTTTAGCAGTATTTTAATATTGTGGAGATTTCCCCCTCTTTGTTGACTTCTGATGACAAGCCAACAGCTTCAGAGCTTACTAAGCAAGGATGGAAGTGAGGGATGAGGAGATGGAAACCACCAGTTAATATTGCAGTCATGGAGTCTAGTTTCCGTAGGAAACCAGACTAAAAATAACATTCAAACTGAGATATTTATGTTAATTAAAAAACTGTGCATAAACCTCCCTAAAATTAGAGCCACTCCTCTCCTGTCATTAGTCAGTGTTTATTCGCTTTATTTAGTGCACTTAAATTCGTATTTACTCAGCTGCAGGAGGAAATGAGGGGTCTTTCAGAAAGACACCTGTATCTGCTCATGTGAACTTTATGCTCCTATGTATCTGAATGCTGGTCTAACAGTATTACCAGCTAAGTAACAGGTCTGCTAGAACATTGCAAAGTATTTAGTTTACTAACAGAACCAGATAAAAACTGCTGTTGTAAAAATATTGCTAGTAATTTCTGTTGTTCTGTGCATCTGCTCCAAAGATGTATATGCAAAGATGACAGGTCCCAGTAATTTGTCTGATGACAAATCCATCAGAGTAAATTCATTAGTTTTCTGTAACATGGCAGTCAGCCTTGTAATGAGATTTCATAAAATTCATCACTGGGTATTGAAAGCAAATGGAAGAAAAGAATTTCCACATCTCAAACTCTTCTACTAAAACTGTTTCTTGTGAAACAAGCAAATGTGTGACTGGAAAAGCACATTTATTCTAAATGAGCATTGTTCTGAATATAAAGGTCAAAGAAAGTAAAGCAACAATGAATGTAGAAAATAGTGGATTACTGGTACAAAACTGATTTTCTCTGTGGTCCTCTGTCCCAATCCTTTGATAAAGCAGATGTCTGAAATTTTTATCAGTAAAATATACTCAGCTGTCTCTGTTTCTGCTGTTCATCTATCCTGTGTATCTTGGTAGGGTATTCAGGAAACAAGAAATGTTATTGAATTGTTTATAGCAAAAATCAATCTAAAACTAATGTGGGATTTATATGCAACTTGGCTGGAATATTACCTAACATAAAGTCACTGCAAACCCCAACATAGAATAGATTAGAGTACTGCAGTTTACTGATCCTGATGATGACTGTTGTCATGGTTCCCTTCAAGGTGTTTTATATGGCATCTTCTTCTCCAGCTTTAATATATTTTTGACATACTCCATATCATTTGATTAACTCTCTTAAGCACCTTCAGTGTAGGATTTTATGGTTCATAAACCTAGTTTGCTGACTATAAAACCCTAGGTAGGGAAATCACACTTGTTCAGAAGTATCCAAATGAACACTGCAGCTTTGTATGAAAAATAATATTCATAAACAGAATGATAGAGTTAGCATAGCGTAACAGTCTTTTGTTCTCTGCGCTGGGGCTTCAGCCTGCCACCCTAACATTCTGAAAAAATATATTTGCAGAATGTAGTGCAATGAGCTGAAAAAGCATTGCTCAAGTTTGGGCAAATGAGGACCTTCTGCTACACAGAGTCAAACTGTTTTGAGAATGATGAAAAAATTACTGAAGTCCCTTCAGAAAGTCACACCAGACTTTTATCTTATTGGAAGCAATTATATCAAAAACAGATCCATACTGTGACTCCAAAGAGTTAATACTGATTATTTATTTTATACAAAGAGCATATCTTAAAGGTTGTTGATCAGCTGATAACTGTTCAAAAATATACAATCAATTTCTGTAAATCTTAGTACTTACTATTCTCGCCCTTGTGTACACAAACATCAACCTGATGAACGAAAAATGTGCCCAGTTCTTTCAGGTGGCAGTTTTTTTCATGGTCCTGCTTTCCCAGCATTTAAAACTGTGATTAAAACTGCAGGCTGCCCTGCTGGTCATAATTTTTTTATTGGAAGAATGTTTATTTCTTATGTTATTTGTTAAATCCTCATAACTTTTTCCTGGCACTAAGCAGGGATGGGAATAATAGTAATTGGCCTCATTCAAGACCATTTCACAGTCTTGCTAAAATTGTTTACCAGAAATGCTGCAGCCGAGCTCTGTCACTTCAGAATTTCTCATCTGATGTGCAGATAGGGTTATTATATCAGCTAACCATACCTGCCGTCATAAAGCTCACTTCTGAGTGGATACAGCTGCTTCATATCTTCCCGTCTGGACTTTAAACACAGGAGTCTCCTGTAGGACCACTTCAAAATTGCCTAACTGCTGACCACCAAACCTGTGAAGTTATTCTGTTTGATGGTTCACATTTGTTGCGTATATTTTATTTTCCTTCTTTGATTTTTATATTTTTCTATTTTATATGTCCCAGAGAGGACCAGGGGAGCAAGAACATAGATTTGGAAGCCCTGATACTGATCTCATCTATACATTTATAATCCTAGAGTAAATTTACATTGGCTTATGATTTTATACCACTGTGTAACTGCTGTATGAACAGATTAGACCTAAAGTGCAATGAAGAAGAAAGATAAGAGCAAGCTGAGCTCAGCGTGTTCCAGAATCAGCTGTAGTACAGGCAACAAGATAAGATGCAGAAAAACTGTAGTCACATTTTTCTGAGTGTAATACTTTTAAACCCTAATTCAAAGGGGTGTACCAAAGGCTAAATCTTTATGGGAGAGGTTTCTGAGAGTCTTTGAGAAGACCCACTCTCCCTTACCATGCTGCTGTCAGCAGAAGCCCTCATGGCATTTCACGGGCTGCTTCTCTGCTGGAAATGTCCTGGCATCTGAACAGTTAGTTAGATTTAAGACGGTGTGCTTCTGCAGAAACCTGGTAATTGTGTGAAATCCATTTTGCTAAGGCCTGAGAAGGAAGGTGCAATTTTAGGTTAAATTCATATCAAAAGGACTTTGAGAGAAGAGGCTGCCTTTTATATTACCCAGCTGAGCTGACCTTGCTTACTTCATTTATTTCGCACACAGTGTTCAGGTTTGTTGCTTCTAAATTAGCATTTTCTTTCATTTTCTATCGCCTGAAGTTAATCCTATTTAGTTGTCATTGGATGACACCAAAGTTTCAAAGAGTTTATTTACAGAAATAAAAGAGTTACAGAAAGAGAAACGAGCAACAACTTAGAACCAGCTGGAGTAACATTCTTTGGGATATCAACGGGGACCTTAATGTTTTCTGTATAGGCCGTTAAGATCATCTCTGACTGTGACACGGATGGATCGTGATCAGGACTGCAAAATGGAGTCTGTCTTTCTATACTTGGCTAAGAACAGCCTCATTCTGCTAAGATTGAATCTCATAGTTGTATTGAAATCTAACCAACCAAACAAAAAAAAGTCACTGTAGAAACAGAGGATATAGGAAAATCAGATAAGAGTTTGCTGCATGAAATATCATGTAAGGCCACAGCAGTATAATTTCTGACCATGTCATAGTCTTTATTGCTTTTATCACTATCAATTCTCTTACTAGTTAATATTATTCCCACTGTAATATGGGAAACAAAAGAAAGAAGTTACATTACTTTCCAACAATTATCCTTGAACTCTACAGCAGTACAGAGATGTGCACACAAAATTCAGAAGAGACAGATTGCACCTTCTAGTTTCTCTGAAAAAAGCAAAGGGAAAGGCAAAATGTGTATCTCCACAACAGCAGTCTACAGTGAGACAAAGCAGGCAGTGTACATCAGGGGTTTTACTTGTACATACCATTCACTAGATACCAGTTTGCAGTTGAGTTCTTTCTCCTGCAAAAAATCCCACTTTTTGCTGGGCTTTCTGCCTTGGAATCCTGTTTTTGTTTATCTCATTACCAGTGGGACTTCTGGTCCCAGTAGTCAAGGGATTAGTGCAAGCATTAGGCAAGCCCCATAGCTCAGGATTTCTGAGCTCAAGGAACCCCACAAGGAACAGCTTGATCAGTGTTCTCTTTGAAGTGATGGAAGGTATATAAATTGTATTTTCGCCTGTAAGAGAGACGGATGAATGGCGTGAAGTAGATGTATCTGACTTTCAAACCCACTCTGAAAAAAATGGCAAAAGAACTCCTTGTTGGCCAGTTTTTGAGATGTGTTTTCAGTCAATATTTCTCCTGATAAAACATGTCATTTTTTGTCCTTCATTCAATTATTTCTAATATATAATTGCAATAGAGCTGAATCCTTTTGATGTTCATGTAAAAGTTCAGCTTTTTTGTTGTTGTTTTTGTTACCTTCATGTTTGCATTTAAATCCTGGAATTTGTTCAGGTATTTACAATTTGTGCCAAGATCTTTCGACACCTGGTGGGATTTTATATGCAAAGTGAGATCAGAAATTATCGTTAGAAATTATATTTGTAGTTCCGTTTCCTTGTTCCTAGCAGAAAAGAACAAGTGTGCAAACATGGAAAATAAAATTCTTCTGTGCTAGAGTCTGCAATATGGATATCAACAACTTTTTCCTTCCTTTCTTGCTAAAAAAATGGAAATAAGTGCATGCTTTATAAGGAACAATACTTTTGCATTGGACACTGCAGATCAATTCGTTTTCCTCAGCGTAGTTTGGAGAGAATGTTGTAGCCAGCTAATAACTGACTTATAGTGGTAATTGATTCATATCCATGTCCTTCAACACAAAGAGTGGGAAGCCTAGTTATTGAGAAATATTATTGGAGCAGTACATTTAAAGGTCAGGTCAGATCTGGCATTTGCGTGATCTTTCATTTCCCCGGGCCTTTAATCATGAGCTAATTTTCTCTGAACCTCATCATAAGTCCTAGACCTTCCCGTAAATGAAGTGTTCCTAGATATTAGACTTTAGGAGTACTGGGGGACTGACCATTCCATAGAAAAAGAAGGCAAAGTGTGCCTGGTGAATCAGTAAGCAAAGGCAAACCAATGTAGTTCAAGAGCCGTTTGATGTGACTGAGAATAGTAAGATTAAAATGTAGGTACATGGGGAGACTATACAAATGGAAGAGTGGAAATGTCATGATTTACAAACAGTTCTTCCCTTGTAGGTATTATATCTTTATCTGTTTAATATCTTTATCTATGACATAGATAGTGGGATCAAGTTCACCTTCAGCAAGTTTATAGATGACACCAAGCTGAGTGGTGCAGTTGATACAACAGAAGGGAGGGATGCCGTCCAAAGGGACCTGGACAAGCTTGAGAAGTGGGCCCATATGAACCTAATGAGGTTCAACTAGTCAAAGTGCAAGGTGCTGTACCTAGACCAGGGCAATCCCAGATATGAGTACAGACTAGGAGAAGAACTCATTGAGAGCAGCCCTGCGGAGAAGGACTTGGGGGTTCTGGTGGACCGAAAGCTCAACATGAGCCAGCAGTGAGCACTTGCAGCCCAGAAGGCCAACTGCATCCTGGGCTGCATCAGCAGAGGCATGGGGCAGCGGGTCGAGGGAGGTGATTCTCCCCCTCTGCTCTGCCCTCGTGAGGCCCCAGTTGGAGTACTGCATCCAGGTCTGGGGCCCCCAGCACAAGAAGGCATGGATCTGTTAGAGCGGGTCCAGAGGAGGGCCACAAGGATAATCAGAGGGCTAGAGCACTTCTCCTAGGAAGAGAGGCTGAGAGAGCTGGGAATGTTCAGCCTGGAGAAGAAGGCTCTGGGGAGACCTCATTGTGGCCCTTCAGTACTTAAAGGAGGCTTATAAAAAGGTTGGAGAGGGACTCTTTACACAGGCAGATGGTGATAGGACAACGGTGAATGGTTTTAAACTAAAAGAGGGGAGAGTTAGATTAGATGTTAGGAGGAAATTCTGTACTCAGAGGGTGGTGAGGTACTGGAACAGGTTGCCCAGAGAAGTGTGGATGCCCCATCCCTGGAGGTGTTCAAGGCCAGATTGTAAGGGGCACTGGGCAACCTTGTCTAGTGGGTGACATCCTTGCCCATGGCAGGGGGGTTGGAACTGGATGGTCTTTAAGGCCCCTTCCAAGCCAAGCCATTGTATGATTCTATACGTGTGTGTGTATTTAAACATGCACCCACTCATACACATATTGTTTGCATAAAAATGCATGAACATACATAAAAATACCTAAATAATGGAGTCATGCATTCAAAAGTTAGAAGATGGCTTAGTTATAGTTGCTTATGGGGAAACTGAGATGAAATCATGCAGTGAGATAGTGCCTTTTGGGTTCTGGCTTTCTAACTCTTCCTCAGCTCCACAGTACTTTATTGCCAGAGGTCCCATGCAGCATTTCAAAGCTCCTGAAAAATCTCTTCCTTGGGAATATGTTTAAGATTGCACAAGTTCTTGCACTGGTACTGTCTGCATCTCTGCTCTTCTCTGCATGCTGCATTAGCCTAAAGAAATAGTTTAATTTGACTCAAATAACTGGAATAGAAGAGGGCTACCTTGGCGTGATATATTGGGTTATTAACAGCTGTAATAGTAGACATCATGGTAGGGCTATCTGGGTGTGGTGTACTGGATTATGATAGCTGGGATATTGGATTTCATAATCTCTTCTGGCGTTACACTCTATGCAAGAAATAAATCTTTTTGTGCTAAGTCACACATTTGTTTATTCCCTCACCTTATTTATAGGTAAGCTTTGGTTGATTCAACATGATCAGAGGGATGCGGTTTGGTTCCGACAGTAACTATCAGGCAGATAGTTCTGCCCATGCTGGAACTCAGTCCTTGAGGAAATCAGGGTCACTTCTCCTAGTGCCTTCCTCAGGCTGTCATACACTATATGTGGCAGGTACCTAATTTTTGTCAGTGCCTTTTCAATCACATTTATTTTGCAAACAGCATGAACTGTCTCATTACTGCCCAGCAGTATGAGGGTTGAGCACACTCACAAATAATGAAAATACCCATCAGTAGGGATATTTTATGTTATCACTCATCGAATCCAAGACTCTGCCCCACAAATTATGGTTATGACAAGCTATGTAATAATTATTGATGGTACATGAAGGATTTCTCAATTCTTTTGAAGTTCTCCACTACAAAATGCCTTTAGCAATTACTGTGAAAATCACAATGTTCACATGTTGTTGCTTTCCATTTGCATATCAGTCAGCCTGAAGGTCTGTGCCTCCATAGAAGTGTTTGTGGTGTTGCCTCTGAAGCTCCTCATTCCTCCCACTTTAAAACCAATATTTTCTTTGAAATTTAAATCTAGAATAAGATGACAAAGCAGGGAAGATCTTTTCTCTGAAAAAGTTCTGTCATCCAGCCCTTTATCTTGATGATAGACATCAATATCATGCTGTGCAACTGCATTTTGCTTTATATCATTCACAGAAAAACATCTTGTCCTGGTTTCTCATCATTAAGCATTTCAAATTTGTAACTGAAGGGAAAGCTTTTTGCCTCCAAACTAGATTAGTAACTTCTGGGCTAATCCAACCCATGTATCTGGGTACCATATTGCTGGAGAGGAGTGGATAAAGGTTACTACTGAGGGTGCCTTGACCTTTATTTTCTGTATAGTTAATTCTCATTTGGTGTATTATGACATTCCAAAGAGACCTTGACCTTTCAGTAAATACAGTTGATAATTTAGCTAAAGAATATGTTAGCTTAAACTTTTGAGTGTCAAGGATTGTGAAAAGAAGGGAGCCCTTCACAGGAAGGAGTAAACTTTTTACAGTTCACTGGTTACAGCCTGCTGCACAGTATTCTTCATGGAGTGAGTGTTTCTTCCTCTCACTATATATGTATAGTATATATAGTATCGAGATAGCAGCTATGGGATTGAGATTCCATAGAGTATGTGAATATATGCAAATAAAGATGCTTGTAACACAGAAAGCAGGAGACGGCAGGTGGCTGCAGCTAACTCTCATGAAGGGCAAAACGAATAGTGGCAGTTCTATAAGAGGTTACAACGCACTGGTGCTGTGCATGAAATAGATGGGTTTTAGCATGGCAGTTTAGAAAGCTCCTTGCAAACACAAGTAGCTGTCTGGGAACGAGCTCGGAGATGTTTGTGAGACAGTTTTACTCATGAGGATCATCTCGCACCCTGAAGCACAAGTTTACTCTTATCTTAACAGGCATAGCCCTTAAGAGCTGGTGTTCGTAAGAGTATCTAGTCTACTCAGTTTTTAGTCAGGCTGTTACTTGACACCTGCAATGAAATCCTTTTTAATTGCTCTAAATTTCTATGCAACTCACTATTATCATGTGAACTCTTTATATACATGCATCAGGGAATTATGTGCAAAGGAGGGTTTGAGTTGTTTTTTGTTATATGGCTCCGAGTTCTGACACTTTGTACCAATCACCTCTGACTTAGACATTTCTGAGTGTAGACAAACAGGAAACAAAAAGGCCATTCTTCATTTTGGCCATGGTGGTCTTTCACAGTTCACTTCCTCTGGGAGTAGTTCAAAAAGATGTTGCATGGTAGAAAACTCAGTACAAGACAAGAAAACCAATTGGATTTTGCCTGCTAGTTTACTAATTTTCTCTGGACATGTAGTTTGAATTTCACTTGTAAAATGTTAGCCATTACCGGTGGATGAAGATTGATTAGATGACTGAAAAAACGATCTGTGTGAGGCCTCAAAAGATCCTGCTTTTTAACACTGTGTGACTTTTAAGTCACATATCCTCATAGTGCCTTATTTTCCCCATTTGGGTGATGAATTTGATGTACAATTCCTTGTGTGAAGAGCTTTAAGTCTTGTGAGTAAAATGCACTGTATAAACATCAACCACTGTTATCAATAATTGCAGATGTTTGCATTTTTCTCCCTTTTTGTGGGCAATGGCATGCACATCTAAGTTTCTGGAAGACATAGGGTAACATGGTTGGTGCTGAACTCGTATGATCACTTGCTATACAATTGTTTGGGTGAAAGTATATGGTCTTTTAAACTTGTGCCCTCTTCCTCTCCATGCAGCGTCCCATCATCTCGATCTGCTGGGGTCACAGGGATTCACGCCTGCTGATGGCTTCTGGACCCGCATTATACGTTGTCAGAGTAGAGCACAGGGTCTCCAGTCTGCAGCTTCTATGCCAGCAGACCATCGCTAGCTGTCTGCGGGATGACAAGGATATCAGCAAACTGACCCTGCCCCCTCGGCTCTGCTCATATCTCACCACTGCCTTCATACCAACAATCAAGGTGAAAGGAAAGAAGCGTGTGTGCGTGTGGAAGAGGAAGGGGTTGCTTGACTTTCTTCCCCCATGCTGCTCCTAAGTGACAATAGATAAAATCCTGGCCTAAATAATTATGATAAAAAAGCTTGATTAAGGGTCATTCCTCTCCTCTTCAAGGTCAGCATGGATCAGTGATCAGTGTGGTGCCTATGAAAATCTGAAAAGAGGGCTCACACACCCTGATCTGTCCTATTCTGCATGGATGGCCTTTCCAAGGACACAAGATGCTGTGTCCCAAGGGTACAATATGCTGTTGACTCGCAAAGACTACTGAAGAAGCTCCTGCCAATGATAGTGCAGTGTCGCAGTTATAGGAGAGATTCACGATGGTAAAACTGTTGCCTCCCTGCTTGTTACATGAGTCCTTAAGACCTGTGGTTGCCCAAATGTCTCTACTGACAGTGAGTTCTGCTAACCTTACTGCTCCAGCAGTGCTTTGGAAAAATGAAGCAGATATTAGGCCTTTTCCTGTACCATTAGCAGAGCTGCTTGCAGAGCCATCTGCTCAACCCCATTTTCTCATATTTTTGCCCTCAGGCACATCTCAGGATTTCAGAACTCTTTATCACAGCCTGTAAATCAGAGCATTAGCTAGTAAATGCCCTACATTTAAATATGTATTTTTGTGTTATGTATTTTTTTGTGTACACATTGCAGCATTTTCCTGAGCCAGTTTCAGGTCCGTGTTAAAACAATATAGATCTAGAATAACTAATTTGAAATCTGTGGAGTTGGCCCAGCTTAAATGAGAGCAAATTATGCTTATAATATAATGATTCAACACAGTTCCATTTGTGTACTGCTAATCAGGGCAATTTGTGTGACTGTGAAACATTTCACTTGCCAAACAAGACTAAATGCCTTGCTATAACCATGACTCCTTGATCTCCAAAGATACGGAGCATTAAGTAGACCAGTGGTAAAGAGACACACATTAGTATTTTTGTCACACAGGCTATATTGTCTTAGACAAAAGCAGTCTAGCTGCTTTAGGACTGAGCTCTTCATGGATTAAGACAGCCTACTGGCAAGCAGGGCAAAGTAACCCACCTTGAGCATTGGGCTCATATTTCTTTACACAGCATGCAAATAGGCCCTCATCAAAGTTAAGTCATGTACTTGGAAATGAATGGGATGAAAGAAGAGGTACAAGTATTTTCCAAAGCTGACAGCATCGTAGCATAGTGACATAGCATGCACCAGTACTAACTAGGAATGGGAACATGAGTGGCTAGGTTCACGTGGGGGGACAGCAAGAGGCAAGATACTCAGACTTTGACTTGCCCACATTACCCAAGTTAAAACAGAAGTTTGTGATAGAGCTGGGACTTGCATACAGGTTTGTTGTCTAATTCAGTGCTCTAACCACAAGTCCAACCTTCCTCTTTGATGTAATTAGTTTTAGTTTTCTGGTTTTGAGCTGCTTTTAACCTAACTAAATAATGCACAGCCCCTCTGTCTTGCATGTGGATTGTGCATAACTCACACAGTACTAATCTTGACCTGCCAAGTTAGAGTTGGATTCAAATTCAGTTAGTCTTGTCGGGATTAAGTCACCACAGAAAAAAAACCAATAACCTATAGGAAACTTTCTCTTTCCTTCCTTCATTTAATTAAGCCTCCTATCCCAGACCCAAACAATATGAGAGATTTTGTCAGCTACCCAACAGCTGGCAATGAACGGCTTCACTGCACAATGAAGCGGACAGAAGATGACCCAGAGGTTGGTGGTCCATGTTATACTCTGTACTTGGAATATCTTGGGGGACTGGTGCCCATCCTGAAAGGACGTCGTATCAGCAAGTTACGTCCAGAGTTTGTCATCATGGATCCTAAAACAGATGGAAAAGCAGGTAGAAGTGAATTATAGCTCTGTATGAAAAATGATTTAGAAAGACTTCAGATTTTAAAACCTCAAGAGTTTTAAAGAAAATCTATATATGCAATATAGAAGCTAGCATCTGATTTTTTATTTTTTCTGGTGGGAAAAAGTTTTTAGCATGACCTAGGCTCAAGCCTCTCAAATTAAACAATACTATCTTCTGTTTTACAAAAGGAAACTTCTTGTATTTTGAATAGAGGAGAATAGAATGCTAATTAGCAGAAAATATTCTTTAGTCTCAATTTTGAAGTCACTTGAATGCAATTCACCCCTCTGAATCATGTACACTTGAGTTCAGACCATTGGAAACTTGGACTTTATACAAGGCAAGGTGAAGGACAGTTCATTATGTCTGTATAGTTTTATCTCGTCTACTGCCTGTGGATCAGATTTATGCTTCTGATGACTGATAGTTGTAACTGATATCAGTTTTCTGAAGCAGCACTTACATTTTTTGGGGCCTGTCTTGATAGATGAAATCTATGGAAACAGCTTGATTTCCACTGTGATTGACAGCTGCAACTGCTCTGACTCCAGTGATATTGAACTGAGTGATGACTGGGCAGCAAAGAAATCTCCCAAAATCAGTCGAGCTAGCAAATCACCCAAACTCCCCAGGTAATCATTTCTTGGATATTTCATCATCTTTTTCTCCACCTTTTCTTCCTTTCCTTTCCTTTTTTTTTTTTTAACAGTGTCTTGACACCTCAGAAAGTTAAAAGCAAACTCCTTTGGGCAGATAGGAGCCTTCTGAAGCAGTGGGGTCTTCTGCAGCGTGCACTTCTGTAGTGAGCTCAGAGACTGGTGTTGAGGTGGCCTTTGGGGAAAGTTCTGGGGCAAAAGGTGATGGGAAACAATAGGACACCCTTCTTCCCCAGCAGTCTCAAAGAAAAGCTTTATGAACTCTCCCACCCCTGCCTCTGCTGTATGTGAACTCTTGCCGCCATGGAATGTTTCCTCCTTCAGACAGTCCATGTTTTTAAGTCCTCTGTGCTTAGAATCCCTAGTCTAGTTAAAGCCTGTACTTCCTCAGGGGTAGGTATTTTCAGGTTCAAAAGTCCACACAATTGATCCTGGCGTAGGTTGCACTGCTGTTGTGGCAACTGTGCGAGGAAGACTTAGCAAACATCCTCCTAAACATTGGGTTGACAAGGCTCTCTAACGATACGCAAAACAAGTTTCTAAGCTATTAATTAGTCTGGTTGCTTTCCTGCCAGCTCTTCGTTATATTTATTATGTGCATAGACAGAACCATCCAGCTGCACAGCCTAACTGATGTCCGTGATGGTTCTCATAGGCACTGATGTCTGCCTGCCAGCTTCATGTTATAGAATTGCGGCACTGATGCCTTCTAGCTGCAGCTGATGCTTTTCCAAAGACTTTATAGTATGAGACTGTACTAGCATGAAGCAAAGGAAATGCATCCCTTTATATGTGAATGTAATGTGTAAAATACCAAAGTTTTATTTCAGTAGTACTTGACAAAAGAATCACCAATTCCTGAGCCTAAAACAGAAATAGCTCAGGGAGGGAAACTATCTTGCTGCCTTGATTTTCTAAGAGCGTATTCTTTAAAAGTAACTTTTGTTCCTTATTTTTTCCACCATTGAGCTTTTTCAGTCGCATGATCTCTTATTTATGACTCTCTTTTGTATAACGTAGGGTAGGAGTAACTTTTGGCGTAAGAGAGCACTTGGTTTGCTGTATTAGCGCAGAGATCTGCCAGCTGAAGTGTCACATTTCCATTTCTTGAGACTTTGCTCAAAGTCTGCATAGCTGAAATAATTCAGCCTTACACCTTTTTATGGATTAGTGGAGGATATATTGCATCTGGTAGAACTGCTGTAAACTTTGGTAAATGAATCTGAAGGCATCCAGTCTGAGTTACTGCAAGTGTGTTGGGCTTTATACATCTTTAAATTTGAACCGTAACTCTCCATCCCGTAGACTATACAGTCTTCA
The DNA here is from genome assembly GCA_013399475.1 of Chauna torquata. NCBI lineage: Eukaryota > Metazoa > Chordata > Aves > Anseriformes > Anhimidae > Chauna > Chauna torquata. The sequence goes on along the minus strand of VXAL01007651.1, from coordinate 184,988 downwards.
TTAATCACCTAGAGAACATCATACCAGTTGTCTTCATTACCATCTTTATATTCCAAGACATGCATTTTTTGCATTGTTGCATGACAGTTGATGATTCTAATTATTGCTTTATATGCAGAATCAATATAGAAGCTCGCAAATCTCCAAAGATGTCACGAGCTGCACAGGAGATATCAAGATCACCAAGGTTACCAATAAGGAAACCTTCTATTGGTTCACCAAGCCTAACCCGAAGAGAGTTTCCTTTAGAAGATATTACTCAGGTATTCTGTGCATTGTTACCAGACCTGAGCCCAAGTGCATCTCCTCCCAGAGGCAGCAAGCTGTGATACAGATCCAGTGATCGCCAATGAAATTGTTTCATTTAATTACAGCTGCTAGATGGAACACTTATAGAATCACATGTTCCAAGTCAATACTGATGTTCTGAAGTATCAATGTAGTATCAAGCACTGTTGGGTAAATCCTGCCCCGGTTACTTCTGTCAATGTGAATCCATGTGGGAGGTTTTATTCTAGTTGATGTTGTTGGCTGTTTGAAAGTATATGTAAAAGCGTTTCTTACTCATTTTTTTCAGAGCTGTCCTAATGCCACCACATTTCTCTGCTTTGCTAGGAATCTTCAGGGACAGGGAAATGATCGCTCTACAGGGCCAAATGTTCTCTGTTTCATAATTGCATGGAAGAACCTTAATGTGAAGGATGGCAAGAAATTAGCATTTTTTGTTCTTTGTGTTGTTCACGTTCTATGGGTAAATGAAACTTAGCAGCCTGTAAAACTTTCTGGGTTACACATTTCATTAATACCAATCTGAATTCTCTTAATTTTATTTTCTGTTGTTTCAGTTGCTTTTTTCCATTCTGTCATTTCACTTTTTCCTTCATACTAAAACGTTCTGGCTCAGTTACATAGCAGTAGTAGATAAGACCAGAAGTCCTTTGAATAGTACAGGAGAACAAAGGCTTAGATCCTATTCCTGATACTGACAGTGTAACTCTTGGACTTTGAGAAAATTTCTTAATCTTTTATACCCATAATTTGATCACCATGGAAGCAGTGGTTTAGGAAACTTCTCTGGAAGCTCATTATGAGTAATTCATTTCTGTCTTATTTATTGTTCTATAAAGTGATTCTTAAGCATAGAACCAAAGGGCCGGCAGTATTGCTTTCTGAAATACAAAATAGCTAGACTCTTATTGTGCAGGAGAAGCAAGCATCTGAAAACAACCCTATTCTCACTAAGCAGCTATCATGTTCTTCGGTACTTCAACAGCTTTAAGTAGCCTATGTTATTGTTGCTTGCATAATTTCTGATAGTGTTCAGATATCGAAATGAGGCTTCTTAATGACTGGGTATAACAGTTGCTACATAGACTCTTTAGGCTGTTTCAATAGAAGAAAAAAGAAAAAAAGAAGCTGAAATTGTATTATCACTTGCAATAGCTTTATTGCTCTGCAGGTTTTTATTAGAGCTTGATACAGATTTTATTAGGTGAAAATGATCTTGTTTTTTCTTTGCAGCACAACTACCTTGCTCAGGTCACATCTAACATCTGGGGAACCAAATTTAAAATTGTGGGTTTGGCTGCTTTCCTACCAACAAACCTTGGTGCAGGTAAAAGTAAATTCTATTAATTTTTTGCATGTCAAGCTTTCCAACAAATAACAAATTTACACCATATGATTCTCTTTAGGTGATCAAAAAGCATCTTTAACAAAGCAGTTATTTTCTATGAACAGGAATTAGATTTTACAAACTTCACTGTAGCTAAAAGAGATTCAAATATATAAATACAGTAACGAGATGAAAATGTTAAAAGTCTCAGGTGTAATAAATAGATTAATTAACAGTAAAGTACAGACCTTTATTCTTACAGTGTATTTGAACATCAAAAACAACAACAATAACAACAACAAAATAATATACAAAATTTTTGCAAAAAGACTATAAAAGTCATGGGTTTTTAGTTACTGTAATAGAAGTATTTTTAAAAATCCAATTTTTGTAGTCATTTAGCTGCTAATTATATCAAAATATTTCCTTTCCTAAAAGTAGATGTAAATACAAGATGAAGTAATTCATTATTTCCACAGCTTATTTAAATAAACAGATGCAGCTTCTGATCAAGAAGAAATAGCTGAAAGAAACAATCCATTTTATCCTGTTTATGCAAAATGTTACATAGTGATTTGGTTAAGAATGGCCCATACATGCATTTGTTCATTAGTAAATGACATAAAGGTTGTCATAGCCCTTCTATCTGCTTTGAATTAATTCTCTCTTAGCTTTAGATGCTCTTTGTGTAACAGTTTTTTTGTTTGTTTTGTTTTGTTTTTTATTTCTTGTCATACTCTGTCTCTAGTAATATATAAAACCAGTTTGCTGCATCTTCAGCCCAGGCAGATGACCATATATCTCCCAGAAGTGCGGAAGATTTCCATGGACTACATTAACCTGCCTGTCTTTAATCCAAACGTTTTCAGTGAAGATGAAGATGATTTACCAGGTAAGGAGGAACTGGAGGTCCCTCAAATTAAGGGTTAAGCTAGCTGGAGGACAGATCATTTGTGTCACTAGCTTCTTCTGGTAAATACACAAATCAAAATCCCTTAGCTGATGGAGTCCTGTAGAACTGAATTAGAACAAGGCTAGTAAGTATTACGGACATTGTTTTATAAAAATACGTGGAAAGTATAATCCGTATAGAGCTACTAAGTTTCAAGTTTATTGAAACATTAGTCATCTGTTTAGTTCACTAAGAATTCCCTGTAGATTGAAGCCTTGCATTCTGCATCTTTGTAGAACAGATTCACATCGTGTCGGAAGCCCAAACGGGTTGTTCATGTGACCTGATGGCAGCAAAGCACAATCTGCTGACAGGAGCTCGGGGAGGTTCCTGACTAACTCAGCCACATTTGAGAAGTGTTAAAAACTCGTTTGGATTTTTATCAGTACCAAGTCTTACAGAGAGGCTAAAATAGTAAAGTATTCTATAAACAAGGGGGATCAGGAAGGAATTTCTAATTTCACTGAGGTATAAGGTAGCAGAGCATTCAAGCAGTGCGGGGAAGGCTTGGATATGATATGAGTGTGGCAGATAAAAGGACCAGAAGTACTGAGGACCTTCTCCAATCAAAAAAAATTCATGCAAATAAAATTAATATATAATAGCCAAGAATTTCAATTCAGAAATTGAAATACAATTTCAGAATTCTCACATCAGTGAGGGATTCCTGTTTCCCAGGTCACGTTTTTTTTTGGAACGATAGGAGTGGCCTTCATGGACAGTACTCTTTAAGGAGGAAGAAGTGTAAGCGCTGCAAAGCAATTATAGGCTTGAGCTACAGCCTAATGAAATAAATGGAAATTCTCACATTATTTTGGATCAACGTTTTGACTGCTGAAAGCACCCAAGCTTGTAACTGACCCGAGCATCAGAGTAGTTCTCTGAATTTTTAAAGAAATATTCATGTGCTTAAAGGGAAGCCCATTCCCACATGATTTGGGGCTTGGCTTGCTTAATTTATGTCTACCTGATATGCATCTGTAGAATCTGAAGAAAGAAATAGTTTCTTCGGAAAGATCTGAAGAAAGTAATAGAGACATTGATGATCATATATATTATGAATAGGAAGCACTCAACATTTTCTAGTATGAAAAGCATATGGAAAATAACAGAAAATTTGAATAGGGAAAAAATGTTAATGTAAAGTTTTTGTGTCCCTTCCTGAAAATTGGATCTGCAATATCAATTCTTTTTGTATTATTAAGAGAGCTGAAACAGTATTCTGAATCACAAGTTGGTGAACATCACAGAAATATAGGGAAAATTGTTAGAGTTTTGTTCTAGCTCTTTGAGAACAGTAATAGAAGAGTCATCTCCTCTATAAGAGTCTTCCTCTTCTGGCCACTTTTGTCTTTCAAGTTTCTTCTCAAAATTCATTTCTGAATTGACTACTTAAATTTTAAAAAACCTTTTGGAGATATGTTTTCTTAAAGCCTGTATATAACAGAAAAAGGGGTCCTATACTAATGGGTAAATATATTGCAATGTAAATAATGATTACATGACAGATTTAAAAAAAGAAAAAAGAAAAAAAGGCAATAGAAAGCTGTTCTTGGGCAGTGAAATTTATTAGTGAGGACCTCTTGAGAAAGGTGCTTTTTAATGTAGTCAGTAAAGATTTGGCAAGGCAAATGGACAGTGAATTGATTTAACTTGCAAATTATGCAAACAAATCAATTAAAAACCATTGGAGAAATGAAAAAACATTGGATTTAAACACTTTGGGATGTTAAGCAACACCGTGACAAATGAGATGTTATTTGGATAGGTACTTAATACCCATGACAGCAACGTTATGTATTGCTCAAGCCAAGCTAACAATTAAACTTCAAGTTCTGAAGGATAAACTGCTAACCTGCAGGCATCAGGATGAGTGCATGGCCTGCCAGCCAGGCACAGAATCACGCTGCCTTAGGGTCGGTGAAGTTTAATGGTCAGCCTTCTTCTACAGGAACGAACAGAGGTACCGTAAAAACTGGCCAGCATAGCCACAAACATCTGTACACCTACCGCCTTCCACTGGGGTGACTAACGTTGATAAAAACCTAATGCTATTGAAAATGTAATTATACAGCATGGGTAGGTGACTAGAATTTTAATTAGAAATTAATTAGGAACCAGGCAGTGGCTGGAGGAGTCCTAACTAATGAATCTCTTGCCTGATCGGATCTTGCAGATCACAGGTCTCCACAGAATTTGCACACACAAACGATCATGGTTACAACTCTAGTCTCTTTTCCTGCCATAAACCTGCTGATGTAACTCGCTTATCATTTTCCATGGTTTTTTATACAGGAAAACTAATAAAGACTCTGGAAGATTCTTGGGTTCTTTTCTGTCTATATAGTATTTACTCTTTTCCCTCGTTATTGTGTTACGTTCCTTCTTATTTTGACTTCTGCACCTGTGCTTGCTTCCAGCATCCTCCTTTCCCTGTTGCTCTCTAGCTTTTCAGTGGTAGCTCCTGTTGGAATCAGTCTTGCCACTTTTTGCAGAAGTAATTGCAAGCAATTGGAGCAAGTTCCATGCTTTCTGCTTAAAACCATTAGAACTGCTTCTTCTCACATTTCTGATTGCAGCCCAACCAAACATTGATGCTGAAGTTGCCCTGACTACAGCACCTACTTCTTGAATCTCTCTGGCTTCCCATCTGTTTCCTCACATCTTTTCCATACCAACCTCCTTTCAAGAACTTCTATAAGTTTTATCTGTATTTCATTCCATCATATTCCTCTCTGTGTTTCATCTTCTTTCTTTTTTCGTGTTACAGGTTGCTTTGTCACCCACCGTACTCAAGGGATAATAATACTTCCCTTTTCTCAGCTGATGTCTGTATTCTCCAATTTGCCTAAGCTGGTTGAGTTTGGGGACATTATACTAACTATTTATATAGTGCCTTCAGTGCAGGTCCTCCACTTTCTTCTTCTTTTCTTCCCTTTTTTTTTTTTTTTTTTAATGACAATAGCCATCAAATACCTAAGTCAAAGCTGGTAGGGCAGGGCAGGCTCGAGGAGCATCATTGTGTCCTCTGCCTGAAGCTCGATCCGGGATGCCACAGCAACACCTGTCTGTAGAGAATGTCAGCCTGGGCCGGCGGGGACTGTTTTGTGCCTCACCGTCATGTAGCAGCAGCCCTAAAGAGAGTCAGGGAGCCACATTGCGTGGTCCTAGGATTAGGGGCAAAGAAGAGGTGGCAGCAGCCAGGGGTCTGTGAGTGGATTTTCTTTTCTATTGTGTGTTGATGTATTATCAAAAAAACTTGCCTGAAAAGTAATGTGATTCGTGATTCAGAAAACCTTTTATTGGTTTGAGTAGGAGTAGTTTCAACTGGAAGATGAGTGAGTGGTAGTTCAGACCTATGAAGTAAACTCATTGCTCTGGGAAAGTCCATGGGAATCAGTGTAGGCTGAACACAAGCTCTGAAGTTTACCTCTGAAGCAGCGCTGCCATGAAGTTAACTTAAAGTTGATCACCAGCTGTTATAAACAGCTGTTGTGCAATGGGAGGCAGTGAAGATAGGCTCCCTTACTCACTCAAACTAATGTCTGACCCATTGATTTCAGGGTCTGATAGCAGCCCATCCAAACACAGCAGAGCGCTTAAGCAAATACATAAAGATACACAGGCGGTTTAAAAAGTCAAAGGTAAAGCAGAACAACAAAGTACAGAAGACATGAAGTGTTTTTCTTCTCACTAGCTTTAAAAACAATTTTCCCCAATTCCTGAATTTCTTGTAAATACTGCCATGAAATTTTCCAGTGTCATATTTTTTAGTCGCCCAAATGTCTTCCACAAAGCGCTGAAGAAAAGCAAAGAACACGTGAAACGCTGCTTCTGGAAAATTCCCTGCTTTGGTGCCTCTATCCTTGTGCTTGCCTAAGCGCTGTGCTCAGCAAAGGCCCGCGGGCTGGGGCGAGCGGGAGGTGAGCGGCCTCGCCACGTGCGAGCAGGCTGGGGACGGGTGAGGCCGGCGGGTGACAGGCTGTGTTGTTCGTTGCAGTGCCCGGGGCGCCCGGAGCCCCCGCCAGCAGCCCGCCCTGCACCGTCAACATCCCCATCGCGCCCATCCACAGCTCGGCCCAGGCCATGTCGCCCACGCAGAGCATCGGCCTGGTCCAGTCGCTGCTGGCCAATCAGAACGTGCAGCTGGACGTGCTGGCCAATCCGCCGGCCGAGGCAGGGGGCGAGGGGGCGGGACCCTTCCCGGGGGCGCCGGGTCGCTTCCCCGGCCCCGGGGCGGTGGCGCCGGCCGGGGGGGACCTGGGCCGCACCGC
>VXAL01007651.1:151412-178017 GCA_013399475.1 Chauna torquata | reverse complement strand
CGCCGCCCCTCGACCTCTGCCTGAAGAAGGGGGAGTTCTCCCTCTACCCGGCGGGGCACTACCAGCCGCCCCTGGGGTACGAGCGGATAACGACGTTCGACAGCAGCGGAAATGTGGAGGAGGTGTGCCGGCCTCGCACCCGGATGCTCTGTGCCCAGGGCACCTACACCCTGCCGGGGCCTGGCAGCTCCGCCACCTTGCGCATCACCGCCGCCGAGAAGAAGATGCAGCAGCCCTGCACCAGTGCCACCCTGAACCGGTTGACGGTTCCCCGTTACTCCATCCCCACCGGGGACCCGCCACCGTACCCCGATATCGCCAGCCAGCTGTCGCAGGGCAGGAGCATTGCGCAGAGGCTGGACAGCAGTATCATTCACGCCACTCTGCGGAGGAACAGCAGGGAAGCAGCACTGAAAATGGCCCAGCTGGTGGACAGCCAGAGAGCCACCTTGCAACTTCCCCCCAAAGCCAAGAGCAGCGTCGTGACGGCGCAGTACCAGCAGAGAGTACCCACCGCCTTGTACACCTGCAGCCAGTGCAGCAGTGGCGGTGGCAGCACTGCAAGCGCTGGTGGTATGGGCAACATCACTAACACTAATGCTAGCAACAGCACTTCTAGTATCGGTGGCATGAGACCTGATCTGAGCACGGGGAGTGGCTCCCAGCACAGCTCTGTCATTGCTCACTCCGTCAGTACTTCACCTCTGGCCTCCCAGTCCTCCTACAGCTTGCTGAGCGCGCCTGACAATTCCCGTGACCGGGCGGATTATATCAACTCCGCCTTCACGGAGGATGAGGCCCTTTCTCAGCACTGCCCAGTGGAAAAATCAATACGGCACGTACCCGTGGCCTTGACGGAGGCTGCCATCAGTGTAAAACGGCCACCACCCTACCAGTGGGACCCTATGGTGAGTGAAGAGATATGGGTTCCTCAGGAAAGGACATCTCAGAGCTCAGTGCCAAACCCTCTAAAACCGGCTCCTCTCATCATCGGTCAAGCTCAGCATCTGGATATGTCTCGAGTGCCGTTTGTCTCCCCTAAGTCTCCGACCAGTCCCACTGCCACTTTCCAGACGAGTTATGGGGTTGGAGTACCGTACCCAGGAAGCTACAGTGCCCCCCCCCTTCAGGGAATGCAGCCCCCCTGCTCCCCCAAAGAAGCTCTGGCCCCAACACAGTTTGCACAGCAGGAGCCAACAGTAGTGCTTCAGCCAGGTTACGCACCCAGCCTCTCCTATTGCCCTTTGCCACCCATGTATCCGGGAAGCAGCGCCTGCTCTAGTTTACAGCTGCCACCGATAGCCTTGCACCCGTGGAGCTCCTACAGCGCGTGCGCGCCCATGCAGAACCCCCAGGGCGCTTTGCCCCCGAAGCCACTCCTCGTGGTGGAGAAGCCGGTTATGTCTCCCCCGCCGGCAGAGCTTCAGGGCCACGTGGGCACAGAGGTAATGGTGGAGACAGCGGACACCTTCCAGGAGGTGCTCTCCTTGACAGAAAGCCCTGTTCCTCAAAGGACAGACAAATTCGGCAAGAAGAGCCGGAAGCGGCTGGATAGTCGCGCCGAGGAAGGAAACGTGCAGGCTATCACTGAGGGCAAGGTCAAAAAGGAGGCGAGGACACTGACTGACTTCAATTCGCTAATATCCAGCCCGAGGCTGGGGAGAGAGAAGAAGAAAGTCAAGAGCCAGAAAGACCAGCTGAAGTCCAAGAAGCTAAACAAGACAAATGAATTTCAGGATAGTTCAGAGAGTGAGCCAGAGCTTTTTATCAGTGGGGATGAACTGATGAACCAGAGTCAGGGCAGCAAAAAGGGTTGGAAAACCAAAAGGAATTTGAGGACAGCCAGTGAGCTGGATGAGTTCAAGTGCCGTAAGGCCAGCGAGAAGGAGGATGGGAGGCTGGGGAGCCAGGGCTTTGTGTATGTGATGGCCAACAAGCAACCACTGTGGAACGAGGCAACGCAAGTCTACCAGCTGGACTTTGGAGGGCGGGTGACCCAGGAGTCTGCAAAAAACTTCCAGATCGAGCTGGAAGGACGACAGGTAGGAGGGCAGCGGCAAACGCCGCTGGTGGGTGGGCAGGAAAGCTGTGCCAGAATGCAGTCTGCCTCTCGCATGGCAGAGCACCTCCAGCTCGTGTTAGCTACTCTTTGAAAAAAAACTTTGCTATGCACTGAAAATAATCGATAAAAGCCAGCAATCAGATGTCTAGATTCAGAACTAAGGGTAAAGTTCAGCTATAAAGTAAATGTACCAAGTATGTTTTGAATTATTCCAGTCAGACATAGGAACAAAGGCCTCCGTTAATCTCACTGGCTTTTACTTCTGAAGGTAAATGGTTTTTTTGTAGTAAAGTGCAAGGGAAAAATGCAACAAATTTCCCCAACTGTAGTTGCATTTGAAGTTAGTAAGTGTGGATGATAGCTAGTTTAATGAACGCTGCTCAGTTCTTGTGATGGTTACAAAGGTTAGCCAGGCACGTGCTCTGGTCAACAGATAGCTAAGACGGAGCTGATGGACAGACGGTTAGGTTCCCTCAAGATCAAAATTTCCCCTCATGAGTTACCAGGCCTCTGGGGCTGGTTCTTAACCCTAAAGGAACGAATGGAGGCTCTGACCCTCACCCAGCAAGAGAGGCTCATGGCCTGCCTCTAAATGGCCTGTGGGTAGAGGAGTTCATGGAAAGTTCAGAAAATCAAAGTATTAAGTTTTAGGCTCTCTCACCTTGGCCTGAGTGGGATGTTACTACACCAAAACAGGACCATTAATTGGTGTAAATCAGCAGGACACTGGACTGAGACTCAGGAGACATAGATTTAATTCCTGTACCATCTCTGAATGTCACTTTTGATTTATTAAAGATGTCAAAGCTCTCATCTCCCTCTGATTTAACTTGGGAGTTCAATGTCTTAAATATTCAACATACATGACCAGTGGTAGTCTCTTGGTTTTGTTCACCTGCAACAACAGGTCATTGAAAAGGCAGCGACCATGGATGTGTGCCCGTGAACACCTGTGCAAAATCAGGCTGGCCATAGGCTTTGTTGGTAATGGAACAAAGTCTGGCTCCACTTGCAGACAGCCTCCGTTCTAGCTCACGGAACTTCACTGTAGAAAAAATATGATATGGGCTTCTGATTAAGCAAACGAAAAAGCAGTAATAATAGGCCAAACTTCAGATATTCCCTGCAGCAGAACAACCTGACTAGCCTCGCTTTACATTTCAAACAGCTCCCACTGCCCCTTTGCTAATTCCTTCTCAGTGTAATTATGTGCTAGGGAAGTTTATGCAAAGGAGAAAAGAACTGCCAGGGCAATCCAGCTTACCGGGTATGAAGTGCTATAGTCAGGAGTTTGGTTATTCCCCTTTGATCAAAGCTCCTTCCTTTGAAAACAAAATCTGTTTTCCTGATGGAGTGATGACAGGATCTCTCCAAGGGAAGGAATGGTATTTTCCTGCAGGAGAAAGGATGGTGGTGTGACCCACATCTGTTGAAGTCATTGGTGACAATCTGCTTACACCAATGCTTTATAGAGTCTAGCATGTTTAAGAGCTCAATTTATAGAGTCTAATATTACAGTCAAATACTCTGTGTGGTCCAATATTACAGTACTCTTCTTTGGTCTCATACCCCATTCTGTGAATAGCCCCACTCATTGCTTCAGGATGATTAACAGAATTGTTCTTACAAAGGAGCAAAAATATTTCAGTCTTCTGTTTTCTTTTCTGTGACTCACTTTTTTTTTGACCTTGTTCTCTTTTTCCTTCCCTCCTCCTCTTCCCCTGCTTCCCAGGTGATGCAGTTTGGAAGGATTGATGGCAATGCTTACATTTTGGACTTTCAGTATCCATTTTCTGCAGTGCAAGCCTTTGCTGTTGCTCTGGCTAATGTGACTCAACGCCTCAAATGAACAAGCAGAGACTGGAGAGAGGAAAATGTTAACAAAACCTTCTTGTTAAGTCCAAACCAGAAAATGTCAGGACAGCCTGCTTTAGGTGCGCAGAGGTGCCTGGGAGTGAAGAAGGCCGTAAAACTGGAAAAGTCTCTTGGTGCCCAACACAAGGGCATTAACTCTAATCAGTCATGGGGTAGAGGGTGGGGGGCTTTTTTCTGTTTTGTTTGTTTCTTTGTTTTCAGGTGTTTTCTTTTTTTAAAGCATTGTGCTGGGTTTCAGAAAGAGCAAAGGGTTGAGAGCCATTCAGTGTTATGTGGAGAAGTGTGGCTTTTGGCTTGTTGTGGTGGTTCTGCCGTGTTTGCTACAATAGCTGATGTAAGCTCATAGGGGGATTAAAAAAGACTGCTCTTTTTGATAGACTGCCTTATATCATGCTGTTCTTTTTAAAACAGGGAACATAACTTTTTTTCTGGTCCAGTTTGTACTACTACTACTACTACTACATCAAAGATAGCAGCAAAAAAAAGAAAAAGAAAAAAAAAGAAGCTATAATACTTGAAGACACGCATTTCTTCTCTGATCTCTGATAATAACTGAGCACCACAAGTTCCAAGGAGGCTTATGTAGGTCAATATTTAATTTATAAATAATGATGTGTTATTCAGAAGAGAAACAAAACTGTTACCAGTGGGTGGTTTTAAAACCCAATGTATCAAAGAAGTTGATGTCTGCTTGTTTTGTGTGCTGTTATTGGGGATAAACATCTTTCATTGGGTGACAGAAAAGAGGGGAGGAAATAATTATCAGTATTCCGTCTTAGCTCGTACTGATCAGCAGTATTCTTTGATTTGGCTGGCTGCTGGGAGAGGTACAGTGTGACCAGATGTACCTCCAAGGCCACGCCTATACATGCTCCTCATTTAAATGTGTTTATAAACAAAGTCGTTCAAGAGAATGAGAAGGCCCAGTGTATTCATCTTCTTAGCAATCAATATGAATCAAGTTCCACAACATTGTATCTGTGCTAAAATTAGGAAGGAGAAAGAAGTATAGCAAGTCATTACAGGAAGCAATTTCATCAGGAAAGCAATTTCATTACAGGAAACAACATCATGGCTGGCTGGAGAACAAATCAGTTAAAAGTGGAAGGAAAAATTGGACAGAATCATCCCTTTTATCACCTTGCTACTTGAGTAGTGCTTGTGACTGTAGTTTGAGAATATAATGCTCCAGATAAGAGTGGCAAGCCAAAGTTTAAATCGAGTGTTACAGGTGAAGGCTTATTAACAGTAGCACGGCTCTTTCTGGCTGCAGTTTTTTTCTGGTGGACATGCAGACCTGCTGAGAATTTCAGAAGGGTTGCTTGCACAGAAGAGTTTCTGTGTTGTCCATTTTTTGTGTACTTGTTTATTTGCTTTCTCTCTTTCCTCCTTGGTTGCATTTTGCTATGGAATATGTTCTGAAATGGAAGCAGTTTCCCCAGCAATACACAAAAAACGTAATTATTTGTGTAATTCTTTGGACATTAAATTACAAAACATAACTGCAGATTTCCTTCAGAAGTTGCTCTTTTGATGTGAAAGACACGCTGAGGAAGATATGTTGGTTGAGGTGTTGATGGCTGCTTTGTCTTTGTCTTTCATCCAGTTTAACTTCTTACTTGAAAAACTGTATAACTTAAGATGAATAGGTGTGATTTTCTCTCTTTACTTTTTTAAAATCCTAGTGGTAGGGCATATCTGTGTTATACTTGATTCATTCTAGAGGAACATACCACATAAGAGAGGACCCTGCTGTAGCAGAAGTTACCAAAATGCAGTGAGCTAGTGACTTCTGCTCTGCTGAAGCTTCTAAAGCTGTACAGCACAGAGGGAATAATACCAGTCAGAGAGGAGTTTCAGAGAGCTGCCGAGAGAGACGACGAGGCAGATCATCCGCAGGTGACATCCTGCAGGGTGAGTCCGGGAAGTGTCCTCTGCAAGGTGGTTTTCTTGGGGAGAGGAAGTAGATGTAGGAAAGAAGGAGGGGGGAATAGATGGCACCATGCCTGTATTATCCCAAAGCTCAGCAGCTTCTGCTTGCATGTCAGGCACAACATTCCCCTTGGCATCTAACAGAATGCTGTTTGCTTTAATTAATTAAGTTTGTTGAATTTCTATCCATTATCTGGGCCCATTTGTATTCCTTCTCACATGCATGACTTATTCAGCAGTTTGTGTGCCTGTATGTATAATGTGTGTGGGACGGAGGAACCGAAATGGATTTGGTCCTGTTCCCTTTAAAATCTGTGGAAATTTTTCTCTTTGATTTTTGTGGCGGAAGCACTATTAATCTATATTGAGTTACACACTGTGCAAACAGTCGGATGAATTCTCGGGTCCACAGATTTCAGTACACGAGAAGGAAAGTTGGCTGATTAGTGTCCTTTCCTGCCCAAAGGTCTGTGCTAACTGGTCGTACCCTAATTAGAATATAACAGGCATATACTGAACACCATAAGACAAAAAACGTATCATGGCATGCTCGCTGTCTGAGGGAAGGGCCACTCAGTCATGATCGAAATCTTCAGCTGAATGGAACATTGCCTGTAGTTTTAAGCCAAAATTGTTATCACATGCAGAGAACATGAATGTTTTTTTATGAACAAAATCTCATCTAAATAGAAGGACTTCTGTGCGCTGTTTCTTTAACCTTCCAAGGAACAGTATTCCTCTTCACTTGGTTCATAACCAGTTTTTTCCAATTATCAGTAGTTTTATACAGATGTAGAACCACAATCTGAAAACAGATATATCAAGTAACAGCGTTACTAATTTGGTTTCATTGGCCAAGGTTGCAATTGCATTATTCTGGTGGCACTTACAAAGAGCCTTGGCATAGAAAGAGACCTGGTTTCTGCCCCAACAAAACACAAGGAATAATTGTCATAAATCAGGAAAATAAATGCAATTTCCAACCTTCCCATTTACTTCTCAGAAGATGTTATAGGATAAAATCTTTCATCTTTTTGAAAATACTTTGACAGAGTCCCTTTAATAGAGGATTTTAATGGCGTAGAGGATACCTGGTATTAGAGATATAAACTACCCTCAAATATGTAGAACGGTAATGAAAGGAGTGGAAATTATGTAAATTCAGAGAGTGGGACTGGATCCTAAATTATACAAAGAACAAGTGAGAGCAACAGTTCTTTTATTTTTCATTGAGATACAATATAAGAAACAAATTTAAAAGCTCCCCACAAAAATAATCACTTAAATCCTGAAGATTGCTGTTACATTCAGCCAAAAGATAGATTTTACATTTTATATTTAGTTAGTAAAATCCAGGTTTTCTGTAGATAGCTAAGTTCTTCTAGGAAGAATGTAGCAAGGTGTTCAGAAATATGTAGTTCTTTTATACACACAGTAATTCCCAGTGGTTGAATATGTTTTTCCAAAGCTTTTTTTTTTCGGTTGTGCAATAATTGTAACAGTCCTAGGGGTTTTATGTTTTGTTTTTTGTTGTTGTTGTTGTTTATTTTGCTGTGGTTTTTTTTTTTGAGGGAGTTTTGAGTGATTTTTTTAAAGATAATTTAATACAGATTTCCTGTTAACATCCAAAAGACAAATTATTTATCTTGTGTAATGTAGTAAGTGATTTAGGGATTATTTTATTACTATGTATCAGTGAGTTATACACTTTCTTATTTATATTTAAAAAGCATCTTTGTAAGTGTTTGCTAGCAGTATGTTTTGCTGCAAGAAGTTCAAAATGCATATAGGAAGATCTGGTTTTGTGGGATAGTATGCAAAATTTTGTAATTCAGGCAGGCAAAAATATTTTTTTGGCAGCTGAAAGCAGTGAGTTTGCTATGGAGGACTGTGTAGACTGCAAAGAGTGTAGACGACTTCTTTGGGACCTGCAGAAATCTGTCCTTCTCCACTGTGTGTTTTCCTCCTGTGTTTTGAACTATATATTTCAGTTGGGAGTGCTTTTAAACATACAAAGCTTTTCCTCTTCTTTAGTACAGTGCTTTTTCTTGAGATATAAAATAGGGTGGCTTATGTGATCAAAGAGAGTATAGTATAGGCTCGGTTTGTAAGAAGTTCATTGCATAGCTTAGTAGGGTTTACAATGGCATACTTCAGTGCTGTGCAGAGATACAGAAACTGGCTTGGTATAAGCTAGCTGAGGCATGAGAAAGAGTACAGCAGTATGTGTTCTCCTCTGCTCAGACTAATGCACTCCTTCTTCAGCTGTGCTCAGCTGACTCCAACACAGCCATAGTGCTGCTGATACCCGAGCTAGCGCTGCACAGAGCTGATTGAGCTGAGCCCTGACACTGCCTGCAGCAGCTCTGTCTCTTTGAGATGCTCCACCGGAGACCTGGAGGAGCAGGCGTTCCTCCACTTTTGCTTCCAGTTCAGCTCCTAGAGCAGCATGCAGCTGCCACAGGGTTTGTCTGCAGCAACTTTAGGCAAAGAAAGCCCCAGTGCCAGCTGGTGGCCATTTGGAGTCAAGAGTCTGCTCCACTGGAGTTGCAAGGGATGCAATGGAGAACCTGATTCATTTAAAAAAAAAAAAAGGCTGACATCCTTAAAATAAGACTCCTAACAGAGTCTGAAAATTGGTACTTAGTCTTGTATAAAATGCACCACGCACGGAGTGACCAATTTTATCTTGAAACAGTGGGAATATTATGTTTCTGAAACACTCCGAAAAAGTATGGGAGGGAGGGGGATGAAAGAGTTAAAAAGGGAATTATCACGTTAATAGTTTTGCACTGAGCTCAAGAGGCGGCAGTGACAGGTGCCGTGGACTGCCTGAATATTGGTTGTATGACAGTAACATACAGCACAGCACACAGGTTCATCCCAGTTAGATAAACTTTCCATGATGCAACCACAGAAAAATAGTTCAACATTTCTCTCTCCAGTTTTGTTCCGTTGCTTTTATGAAGGTGCATGAAGGTGCACAGGTGTCAGACAAAGATACCTGCTGAAGCCTTGAGCCCAGACTTTCCACAGGCCCAGGCTTTCCTTGGTGTGTTTCTTTAGTGTCCTCTCAGAAATTCCAGACAAATCGCGGAGCTTGCCTGGTTGTTGCCTCAGACAGTTTCTGTGCATTTGCTTTTTGCAACCTGATGTGTGTGTGATCCTATGTTATCTTGGTGTCCTGTTAACTGCCAGCAACAGTTTAAATCTTTGTGTGAAGGGAGCAATATGTGCAAAAACTGATTTGACTGAGGGAAAGAGGAGAGAAGACAGAGTAAGTTTTTATTAGCTTTTAAGAATGTGTTTGCCAGAGCAACAGTTTGGAAATCACACATTTCTGCAGAGCCCAAACCACTCCAGACCAGCAAATCTGACTTGGAGGTGAGTAACAGATGAGCCATTTGCTTGGCGTGCTAACAACGGGCCAGCTTCTAGCCTCACTAGGTGGTTACACCAAGATACATAACAGAGTGGAATCTGACCCCAAATGTACTTTCTCATTACTGTGTGATTATAAGGTAAGAATGACTTACTTGACCCATATATCCACTTAAGAAAATTATAAAGCATTAACCAACAACTATATTGAGAGTTCCATATAAACCTCCCCAAAGAATGCTAGAAGTAGAATGGTGGCCACAGCGTAGTCTTTCAGAATTTTGCCTTTTATTCTCATTTCTAGGACTCCTCACAGGAGAGCATGCTGTGTTTGTTATTTAGACGTTGGCATAATGTTTTCCCAGTATAAGAGAGAAAATAATATCCTACTGCTGACAAAAATGGAACAATTCTGGCAGAGGAATTTTTTCATTTTAAAGTCCCTTCACCTTCAAGGCAAGCCCAATCTTCCATCAGCACATACCAATTTAGAGTCCTGCTACCCTCAGGAGTAGTCTGCAGGTAGGCACCACAGGTCCTTTTTGCAGGTTTGGAATTTACATGCATCATTCTCGAAGGAATAAGATTAATGACTACTTGTGAACGGTGGGCTATGTGAATGATTTTATCTTCATATTTATTTAATTTTCTTCTAAAAAAATCCTGCAGAGAAGTTTTAAGATGAAAAGACTCAGCTTTGCATGTTGCCTGGTACCTCTGAAGATGTATTAGGAGAACATTTCTTTGGGCAGTTGGATTGTTGTTGCATCTAGAAATTAGATTTTTAAGACAAAAGCAATTAACCAAATAAGAGAATGAAATAAGATTCAATGAAGCAATTCTTGCAACAAAAATTAAAAACTTCACCCTTCAACTTTTGATTTTGCAAATGGATCTATAATGAGAAAATTGTGCTTCAAGGCAAAATGATTGTTATGAAGCTCTATGCAAATGCACAGGTTTGCTGACCCAGAGCTGACTGCAGGATCAAAACAACATGATTTTGTGAGACTTAAATAAATGAAAACACTGAATATGTACCTACCCAAAGTGTTCAATGAGAAGATTAGATGGTATGATGTTAAAGCCTGCCAGTTTATTCTTAATCCTTGCTCTCCCATTTACATAACTACAAATTTAAAAATATCATCTGATTCAGCAATTCTGAATCCTGACAAATGTTGTCTATTTGTGGAATATTTTTCTTGCTGTCCAAATAGATGGTTGGTTCTGGTAATATGGATTAAGGTTAAAGTAATAATAAAAGAGAAACATTTTCTACCAGTGTGCAGAGACCTGAGTTTCAAGTATTTCATCGGAATAGTGCTTGGCTTTTAATTCCTGTTTCAAGCTATTTGCTCAGAACTTTCCTGATTTTCCCTTCATTTATTTTGTTTTCTTGATACATGTTTTGCCTTTGGCTTCCCTTCATTTTGCTGTTTCCGCATTCGTTTCTTCATTTTCTTTTTGTGTTGTGCGTTTGGGGAAGGGTTTGTCTGTTCAAGATCTCATTGTTTATTGTAGATGAAATATATGGTGTTGTGGCATAGCATGGGGATGCATTTGATTGAAAAGGTTCTGTAGTGTTTCCTGAAAAAGTAGGGGAGTTGCATTTGTTTATAAATGCGTTATTTTGGTACTATAACTTTGAACATGATTTTGGATTTTTTTCTTTTTTTTCTTTTTTTCTTTTTTTATTTAATGAGCATACAAAGTCATGCAGGTGCATGCATTCTTAAGCTAGCAAGCCCAGCTTGTTTTTCTTAAGGCTTTTGAAAATTTGGTACACAATTTGTGTACCTTTACATACCTATATGATTTTTTAAACATATTTTTGTGAATCTCATGTTTTTTTCTTCTTCTTCTTCTTTTTTTTTTCTTCTCAGTATACCATAGTATACTGGTTTCCATTGTACTTAAAAACGTACCTTGATCTGCCTCTCCTTTTATGTATCTTGTGTAATAGTTTTTGCAGAAGGTGCCTCGAAAGCATTGTTGGTTTCCCTATAAAAATGTGGTTTGTCCAAATTATTTACTGTCTACATGATTGAGAGATCAACAGATTGCCCTATTTTTTCCTTGATGATTTGGAGTTGTAAGAGTTGTCCAGCTGTTGCTTAATAAAATTTTGCAGACTAGAAAATTCCTGGCTTGTTTTTGTTGCATTCTGCATCATGTCAAGCACCTTAAATACTTTAAAAGCAAGTGACAAACCTGCACTGGAACGACCTGAATAATAAACAGCCAGATGCTGCTAGGCTTTCCATTTTCAATAACTGTATCCACAAGGTCCACTAAACCTGATCCATGTACCAGCCCATCATACTTTGTGTCATTCATACGGGAGGATGGATGGCAAAGATTTCTTGGTAATAATGTTCCTATCTGCCTGGATATCAGCCGGTTCTTGTGCTACTTTCTGCTTGCTTTCCTTTTTAAGGAGATTACCTTTGGGGTTTGTGGTACTTCTTGTATTGTCATTGATATACTGGAAACTTTAACATTACCACCAGGGATTCCTCTGTCCTGTCATCTTTAATAACAGAATAAAATGCTGTGATGGCTAGTGTTCCTTCTCTGGTTTTTAACAAACATAAACACTCTGGGGGCTGAGGAAATAAGAAGGTAGTTAAGTAGCTTGCCTGGCATAATGCACATCCCAGTTGTGGCATAAATGAGAGCATCCTGGTGTGGATTCTCATAGCGAGTTCACATAATGGGCCCAGGTTACTCGTGGAGTTTCACAGGGGTCTCGGCTGGATCCTGACCTGTTTACTGCATTTGTAGGTGGCCTTGAAAAGAGTCCGGACATTGAGCTACAAAGTTTACTGATGACGTGAAGTTACTCAAAATAGCGAAGGCAATGGCCAATCATGAAGAATCTCAGAAGGTCTTTATCAAACTTGGCAATAAAATGGCAGGTGAAACTCTGTGTAGATAAAGGTAAAGTGATGCCCATGAGGACAAAAAAAAAGCAGTCCTAGCTTCACACTTACAGTAACGGTCTTTGAAATGACCTTTGCCACTCAGGAGAGACATCTGAAAGTTTGATAGATAGCTCTACATCAGGTTGGTGCTCAGCAGAGTAAAAAGAAGAAAACAAAATATTCAGAATGATTAGGAAAAGAATTGCCAGCAAAACAGAAAATACAGGGTCACTGTATAAAACTGTAGTTCACTACACTTTCCATACTGTGCAGTACTGGTCCCCTTGTCTTAGAAAAGGTAGATTAGATCTAGAGAAGATTCACAGGCAACAAGAACAATCAAAGGCATAAATAATCTTCTATGTGAGGAGTGGCTGCAAAGGCTAGGACTCTTCAACCTGGAAGAGAAATCTGGAAGGTACTGCTGGAAAGCCACCAGAACAGGAGCACTGTGGAAGGGTGGGTAGGGATTGTCTGTTGATTGTCTCTTCCTGCACGAGAACTGGGAGCCATACAATGAAGACAAAGTGAGATACTAGTGGGGCAAGAAGTCAAACAAAAGGAGGTGGTTCTTCAAGGAGGCGAGCAGCAGACCACTTGGCTGGAGGATGCTGTGACACAGGAAGTTTTTAATGATTCAAGTGAGACTGGAAAAGTGTGTGAAAGAGAGATCCGTGGGGATACTGATACACTACAGCAGGGGCAGGAAGTTTCCTGAGCTGACAACAGGCAGAGGCTGGGAGAATATTAGGGGGAAATACCATAGGAGTTTGCTCTGTTCCTGCTCTTCCCGAGGAATCTGCAAATAGCTTTTATAGGAAACAAAACATTGGGCTTGAATGGATTCTCATTTTGAACCAGTGTGGCTGTTCTTATGCCAGCACTTCTAAAACAAGCTTAAACCTGGAGTGTATTTTATAGTGGGGGCAGGTCTTCTAACTTTGATTTACTGTATGTCATAGTTCGGTGAGAAGGATTTGCATCGTCATCCATTTCTGGAAGGAAATCTCACACCTTCGCTAGCTTTGCTTTTTAGCTATTAATGTCATGTATAGAAAAGTAAGGTTAGCACAGCTGCAGCGTGCTAATAATGTGCTTACTCTGGAGATGTCTCCAATTTGACTTTTCCAAAAAACAGTGAAGTGACATTGTCAAAACTAACGCATTGTCAGCGCTGCTCCGAGTTCAACATTCAGCAGAACAAGCAGCATAGAAAACAGGGAAAGGACCAGCATGGGAACGTGAAGAGATATGGTTATATTAAAATTACTTGCTGGGCTCTGAATTTAGGAGGAAAGAGGAGTTTTCGTTCTGCCTGCTATGTGGAGAAAAAATCTTGAGCTGAATCTTTCTATTGCCCTGTTGCAACAAGGTTGTCGGAGATTTGCCAGTGTCCTCTGCCTAATTAATGCTTTGCATTACCTGCCTCCCAACTGGGTTTTGCAGCACAGAGGAAAAGAATGTGCTCCTCTGGGGCTGAGGAGGAGGGGAAAGTTCCTAGCCTGGGGTCCGAGTGCCTTGCACTGGAAACAGGAAAAGTCCTCTGATGCTCAGGCAGTGAGTGGTGGGGCCAACAATCATGAAATCTCCCTTAGCTCCAGAGGAGTTTTCAGGTAAAAGTAAAGTTCTACTAAAATGCAGAGATTATGAAATTAGTTGCTGAGCTTGGGGACAGAGTAGTGGAGCAGCAATACAGCTTCTGGTCATGGCACTCTGTTTTGGCCTTGTGCTTGCTTTTTTTTTTTTTTTTTGGCTTTGGCTTTGGCTAGTTTCTGTGTTTCTTTGAGCTACTAACTGTCCAGACGAACTACAGAGTTGATTCCTGCAGTTTTCTTTTAGATCGAGGATCCAGCAGTTTTCAGGTTTTTCCTTCTTTGTCCAGAATATTGGCTTCAAATGTAGTCATCTTCTGCTTCCCCATCCATTTTTAGTGTAAATTTGTGGTTTTCTGCCAGGTACAGTACTGGTAGTTAATTCATGAGGGTAACAATTCATGTCGCCTTTGCTCTTGGAACTGAGCTAATGAATGCAGTTTGGTTCATTGTTCTGTAAGGTCATATCTGGAAGGCCCCTCTCTGCTGGCTGGAACTAGCTAAATTTAACACGTGGTCACTTGTAGTTTGTAAATAAACATTGTTTGCTGAATCACACCTTGTGCGCATGTCAGTACATAAACGTGACTAAATGAGAACAAATAAAAAATGTAAGCATTTAGGAAAATATCCTAGAAAGATTCCTATGATCATTTTCTTGCCTCATAGGGGGGAAAAAATGCATTTACCTGTTCTTTTATACATATATGATTGTGGTTGTTGATAATAGTGCTATCTTATTTTTATGATTTAGATGAACACAAGGTCTATTTGTGCCCAGTGCCCTCTAGTTATGCTGCCTGGTTTAGAGGTAAGGAGATGTGCAGACAGCGAGGGAGCAATATTTAAACAGTGGCTCTTTAAAGAGAAACTGAGAGTACTGCAGCTATATGAAGAGTTAAGTTTGTATATATGATTTAATAACTACTAGCTAGACCGTGAGGTTTTTCACCAAGACAGGTTATTGTTGTTGGTGTTCTCTGGTCAATGGCCTATTCCACTTTCTATTGGCATTACTACTAATAAAATAGCAATTTTGACTTACAGCTATTTTTTTCAACAGCAGCCCAGGAGCTAAGCAATTACCTAGTTGTGAGGGAGTGGCATAAGATCAAAAAAAAAAAAAAAAAGGAAAGAAAAAAGAAAAGGATCACTTCATGCCAGCTGAAATTCATCTCAGCCCTTTCTTCTGGCTCCTCATCCATTATGGCTGTGTATTCCATATTCTCATTTCTGCTCTGTTTAAAACAGGCACATTTCATATCTTTTTTTTTGTTTGATCAAAGGGAAACCTATTCATCTGGGGGAATGTTTTGCTTTGTGCATCGCCTGATATTTTTAGCCTTTCCAATGTTTCCACGCTTTCCTCCACTTCTCACTTCCCCATGGATAAAGAGAAAAGTTAGATCTGAACTGCAGTAAAAAATACTTCTTTGTTCTCCTCCTTTCTCATTGCATTCTGCGATGATAGTCTTCTTCCCTGAAACAAGAGAATATTTGTGCCCTTTGTTGCACAGTTTTGGTGAGATTAATTTCTACCTTTTCCTTTCAAAGTTGTCTAGGACTTTTTTACTTTTGTAATCTGAAAGGATGTTTATTTTAGCGAAGAGTCTGTATGAGTTGGTTATAGCAAAGGGAAGATACTAAAGATGATTTAAACATCCTAGAGTCTTTAATTGCCTCACTTGGAGGCAGCCAAATGCAGAGTCTCATCTTCACAAGTGACATAACTATGATTTGACTTCTCTATCTCATATTATTTTATGATGCTTTCTAATGAGGGAAGCATGCCTTCAGATCTATGAACATACCTTAAGATTTTTCCCCTTGAGCTGCTGTGGTAGCTTGTATAATCTGAGATGGCAAACATTAATTTTGACAGGCTCTATTTGTATGACTTGGAGAGTATTTTGTAACCTCTCCATATAGTCAATAAAGCCAAGATGGCAGTTTTGTTTGTAAGCCTGCTGCTACTGTTCCTATTTATATTATACTAGTAACTTTATCTGCAGTCTATAAAATATACAGTTTTTTGCAGATCTGAGTTACGTCTGATCAACAGAACTCATCAGTGAGTGTGAAAAAGGAGGGGACATCTTTCAAAAAACACGGGTTATGTATAGTTCACATTGGAAATTCTGTTAAGAACTTCAGAAGTTCCAGATGCCAGTGAGGTGTCTCCTCAGGCCATAAATTCAGGGAGTATCCTTCCGAGAGCTGCCAGAACCCACAATTTGATTCCACCTCTGGGGACTGTGGGTAACAGGAGTGTGAGTAAAATGCCACAAACTGAGTATCATCAGAAGTACTGCAGTATCATGATGAAAAAGCTGTCCAAAGAGCAAGGCAGTAATCACTGAGAAAGGAAAGAGTTCTGGGAAGTCAGTGAAGCTGTCTGGGGCGGATCAGCAGCATATGAGACAGAATGTACCTTACTTCAGAAGAAAAAAATATATATGTATTAGAGGACAAAAACCCCATTAGCTGATGCATAAGTGTAAATCACTTGCATTCAGATGTAGCAATGCAAAATGCTACAATGGTGGTCATCCTTGCCATCATCACTAGAAAGATAGCAGCTATGGAAGTTTGGTTTTTTTTCAGAAATTGTTACCATGTGAATATCAAATTTGAAGAGAATCAAAATAAAATGGTAGAAGATGGTGAGAATGATGATCTAAAATCTAAATATTCTGAAATAGAAAATGTTGCATACTAAGGAGCCATTCACATCCATGAGGAAAATATTTTTATTTATCCAAAGACAATAATGACAAATGACCTCATTGCAATATTGCTTGCATCAGTGAAGTTACAGGCAAGACAATGAAGAAAAGATCCAGGAAGTGCAGCTGTCCTAAGCTGGAGGCCAAGTCTGAAAGACCAAAACATGGAATTCAGTATTTAACACGTTCTCGAAGTTGCTGCATTAAGCTACTGTATGTAGCTTACTCAGTGCAAGAGACAAAGTCAAAAACAATTTAATCAAAAGAACAGATGTTTAAAATGGTTTTAAGTACAGTTTTACAGACAACTGATGACATCAACTGTCTTTAAATTTTATCTCTAAATTCTTTTGGAAGACTCTTAGTGTAGCAGGCAATTGAGAAATAATCATTTAAAGAGATTCAGAGAACAGGATGTACAATGAAATTTGCTCTCAAAATAGTGAAGTTAGGATGTAATTACATGAATGAGGTAGTAATCATATGAAACAACAGAGAGCCACAATTTATCTAATTAATTTCAAAATAACTCACGAAGACCCCTAAGTACATATGATTTTAAATTATTGGGTGGGTGTTGAAGTCTTGTTTGAAAAGTTTGAGAGTACTAAGTGAATGCAGTCAGTGCTAATGAGGCAGATTCTATCAGTCTGCTAACTGGCCAATTTCCTCTCAGACGTCATTGTAACCTATTAAGATATATAAAGTAAGGGAAGGAGCACATAACGATTTCAAGAGGAATTGTTATAGAGATGATTCACCTTCATAGAAACATTATGACTAGATGTCTAAGCAGAAATTTAAGATGTTTTCACGTACCAACAAAAAGGAGTTGGAAAGTGCTCAGGAAAGGATGTTGGAGGAATTTGTTAGGAAAAATACTGTTTTGCAACACAGAGAACCAAAGGAGTCCCTGTGTATTCCCTGGGCACTGGCGACATATGATAGGTTACAAGTGTGACTCCTACTGAAATCATCATTGTTTCTGTTACTACAGAATTAATTTAATCCAAAGAATGAAGAGTGCTAACTAGGCTTTGACATCACAAGGTCATTAGCACTACCTGATGATACAGAAGCTGCAAAATTTGTCATGTTGCATGATTCCAAAATATGACAATAAAACGTGCAGAGAGATGCAACAGAACATCTGAAACAAGCATTCATTTCAAGAACATAACTGTGTAGGAATGGAGAACAGTTTTTAATCTCATCGGGAACTCAGACTTCATCAAGTTCTTGGCAGAAGAGAGTAAGTTTATGTGATGAATTCTCCATGTCATAAATCAGCCCCTCAGCTAATCAGTGACCATAGTGAAGAACTCAGGCCTCCTAAATTCTCTCATGAAAAGCTGATGGGCTTTTCTGCGTATAGTCTGTGCCCCAAGTGACGAGTACAAATCAGCCATAATTCTCACTGAAGACATAGCTACTCTTGAACTTAGCCTTGGATTCAGAAATTTTGTCTCTTGCCCAGAATATCGGATGGTTGGAACACAAGCCTGGACAATATTCGCAGGCATTCATGAAGTCCAGTGCTCCCCTGATGCTGATGTTTGCGGAGCAGTAACGAGCGTATGTGTTTTGGGAGGATGTAACACTGCTGGTGCTTTTACAGGTGCAGATAGAAAACTCCTGCAGATACAGGTCCAAGCACTGGAGTTTTCATCAGATGTCTTTAAAACACAGGTGACATGAAATCTCGTGATGGGCAATACTTGATGTCAATTTTTTTTTTTTATTAGCCTTTCTCAAAAATGAATGAAGTAGGCCCTAGCTGTCTTTGGGCATGCAAAGATTGTCAGTTTGCACTGTGTACAGTTACACTGGAATTTGGAGACTGCTGCTGCAATGTAGATGTGTTTTGCTCAGTCCTGTAAGCTGTGGCTGAACAAGTGATGGCAAAGAGAATCTGGACACTGAGCAGATGTTTGGACCATCACTATCACAGCTGCCTTTCATATTTATTGAAGTCAGGGGTGTCCTCCTCTGTCAGTGCACATGTCCAAATTAGTTATGCTGTTGCTTGAACAAAGAGGTGCAAACTGCAACTCTATCCCTACCAGAAGGTTGAAAATGAAGAGACATACTGAGATCATTTCACTGAAGATTTGTGAGACATAGAGGTGAATTATTTTGTTTCAAATAGAATCTTACAAGTGTTTTATAGTATATTAACATGTTAAGGGAAAATATTATGTTGACCGTTTATGGTGCTTTTAAACAATGAATGTGTATTGTTCTTATTGTATTAAGAATCAATTTTTGACTGATAAATATGTAAAGCTTAAATGTTATAATGGAAACAAATTGTCACCAACAGGCAGGGCACCATTGTTAAAAGCTTAATCATCACTTGCAGGCTGACAAAGGCTGTAGAATCCGAACAGAGTCCTGCAACACTGATGTCTTCAAAAAGCATTATTAAACTTTGCTACTTCAAATGACACCAGTAGCTGAATTTTCTGACCTTGGCTCATTGAGTCTGTGAGCTCAATGCTACTCCCAGGAGCTTTATACACAGCACACTCACCAAATTAACTGGATTTTCCTCCCAGGTGGTTTCTGACAATAATTTTTCTAATGCAGGGACACAGAGAAGCTCTATAACAACTGTTATCTCAGCCCAACTCAGAGTGGTTGAATAATCCATTATTTCAGCTCCTCAGTGTTGCATCCTAATAGCTTTCTTTTTATCTGCCCTGTTCTTTATGTCCCTTGATGTATTATTCATCAGGCCATAAAAATAAATAAATAAATAAATAAATAGAAACATCTTCAACACAGCACTCTGGCTTCCTATTGTGTGATACACACGGTGTATCTCCAAACCTCAGAGGAACCTGATCTATGGTGCGGGGCAAGGGCTTTTCGTAACAGCACGTAAGGACTGAGGAGAGAGCATCTCTCTTCACCATTGTAGTTGGAAAGTGGGCAGGCAGATCCACCAGAAAGACTCCAGTTATCATGGTGCATAGCGGTAGGCACAGGAATTCAGGACAGCTTACCCTATTTCATCATGCCTGTGTGAATTCACCCAGAGAGAAGCCTTCTTACGGAGCAGGTGATGAGTGAACATGCAAACTGCAGCTGTAGTTACCAAACATCACCTTTGGAAAGACAGAGGAGGTCAGGGAACCGCAGGCTGCAGCAGCGTCTTATGGTATGTCACAAAAATAAAGTAAATGTGAAACAGACTCATGCTGCAACAGAAATCACCTGGGACTGCAAAGCAGTGGATTTGAGCAAACTAGCAGGAGGAATATTCATTGTAATTCCCTGAGGGACCAGACAGCACGCCCACAGGCAGCCAGGAGAGCCGGCTTGAATCATCAAAGGATTTGAGCTCCAAGAGCAATGCAGAGATGTGAGAAAGCAAGCTGCATTGTGTCCAATTGCTCATAGTGCAGATGCAATGAGCAGTAACCAGGAGTTGGACTTAGTTTGTGACCGATCCCAAGAGTTATAATTTTAATAATTCTCAGCCACTTCTCATGGGCAGGAATGACTGGATGGAAACCTACTACAGCTTGAAACTTACTGTACAACCCCAAAATAAAATGCTTCTCAAGAAATTCCTTCACACAAAGAAGCAAAAGGCACATGAAGGCAATGAGCAATGTGTCAAAAGATTCTGAGCTACAGAGCCAGTTTTGCAATTTTAGCTCTATAAGAAAGTCTCTCTCTCATGAGACAAGCTGCAAAAAGTACATGAGCTAAGTTCATTGTGTATATTCATTGTGCAGCAATGCACAATGGTATCACATACTACTGCTGGAGAACATATTGCTAGACTTGAGCACTCTTAATGCCTTCCATCCTTTTCTGCTTAAATAGGAGGCTTTACATTTGTGTTTAGAATTAAGTAGAAAATGAAAGTCCTGCCAAACTCACTCCCTAGGCAGTATAGTTACTGAGTTGCAGTAATGCCCAGAATTGATCTATGGCAGTTTGTCCTTTTTCACCCTTTTTTCAAAAGGTTGAGAATTGGCTGGTTTGTTATTGAGTGGCATAGAGCAGGCTGAAGACAATTCCACCGAAGAATGCTCATTTTTATTAACACATGTAACTGAGAAATTCCAAGAACCTAGAAAATGTTTAGCCAACAATATTTGAAAAAAGTAAGAATGTATCAGGCCAGACATTCTGACCCCAAGCAGCAGGCAAAATAATATGATGATATAGGAGTCAGTTAAAAACTGGAATATAAGGATGTAAACCATAACAAAGTAATTGTAGGTGATATGTTATTATGGAGAAAAAGAGATCTTGCCTTGCTCTGTCCTTTGGCACCATTATTTGAGGTTAGTACCTCCATTTGCAGATAAAATTTCTTCCACAGGGCATTTGGTGAAGTACTGCCTGGGATTCCAGTGAAGAAATTAGCAATAATTAGTGTGAAAGAGGTGTGCTTTAAATAGGTTAAGAATGAACTGCGAGATCTCACAAAGTAGCCTGCAATATGGCATCGTCACTAAACGGAGTGTTTCTGATAGGATTTCGTTGAGTTGGGTACTAGATCTGACAACAAACAGGACTTGAAAGCAAATACAGAACTGTGGCTTATAAAATCTGGACCTGGCACAGAACTGCCAGAACGGCAAATAGCACTAAGGACAAGGCAGTGAGACATTAAAGACAAAATGCATTTTCAATATAGACAAATGAGAAGTTAGTGTTTAGGTGTAAGGAATGTGGACATATCTTCAGAATCAGTAATTTAGCTCAGAAAGATGCAGGTCTGATGAGGAGGAACAGGTTAGAGCAGATAAGTATCTCAATGTGATATGTTAGCAATCCCAAGAGATGTTCTTGCAAAAAGAGAGAGCGCAATCATTAGATTGGTAAGTAGGGCAGTGAAAGTAAGGAATTGATTTCACCTGATAGAATACTGGGTCTGCTTCTGGCATCCAGGTTTTAAACTATCTTGGAAGAAGGGAAGAGAGTCAAAAAACTGTGAAGTTCAAAAACTGAATAAAATGCCTTCAGCAAGAGTCTATTTAGCTTATTTCAGAGAACAGCGTAACTAAATAATTCTCAATATCTTAATAAACTTAACAGATCTAGATTATTGGTATCAAAAGGCACTTTAATTTAGCAGGAAAAGGCACAATAGGCCTTTTTGAGTGGGGGCTAAATCCAAGTACAAAGAGAAATAAGACACATTTAATGATGAAAATGATTAACACTGGAACGAACTCAAGAAAGTGATGGGTTCTCTATCCTGCAAACTGTTCCAATCAAGACTGCTCTGTTTAAATGCATTTTGGATAGGTACAGAGGTTAAATGTGTGTAACACACAATGGCAAAAAGAGAATTGGCTCCAGAGGTATTGGTCAGTATTTGCCAAGGTCTTGGTGCCCCCATCAGCCAGGTGTTGATCTGGCTGGAGGACTATCCTGATTCCTTCACTGTTTGCACATCTAGGTTTCTTTCCTTCCTAGAAGGAAGCAGGAGCAAGGGCCTGAGGATGAGGAGGTCCTGTCTTGCGTGGGCTCCTGATTTAGCCACACGCATGCCCAGGTCCAGGAGCTTAGAAATACACCAGAGTCCTGCATATGAGCTGTAGTCCTACATGGCGGAGTAGGAGACACATTTGCTGGTTTGTGCAGACCAGAGGTAGCTCACTCCAGTGTGCTGGTACTTCTGCAACATGTGCTGCAAAACTGGTACCATCTGCATTTTTCTACTACAGTAAAAAAAGCGTTACTGCATGTCACGTGCTGTATATAACTGTATTCAGCTTTGTGTTTTTTGTGTGACCCTTGTGTTACTCCATATTTCTGGTTAGATCTAGCAGTACCGAAAGGTTCTTGTCATTAATGTATGTGTGACTGTATGTAGGCAATAAACTGCTTCTAAAAGGGGAAGAGAGGCTTTCCAAAATGTTTGGCACTTTTCACTATTTCCACATTAGTTATAATTGCTTCCCTTGAGATATACATAAAACAGTTCAGAAACAAGCAGAAGTATTACAAATAATGGGAAAGAATCACGAGGTATTCTATCAGAATAATAACATAGTTTAGTGTTTAAGTAGCAAGGTGCGGGCAGGGGGCTGCAGGCCTCCTCTGTGAGGCGAGGTCAGGGCCGTGCAGCCAAGATGGCGGCGCCATGGGGAAAGCGTATTTAAGAAAGTGTAGAAAATGCCGGACAGAGAGAGGAGGGGGATCAAAAAGAGCACGAAACAGCAGGAGGAGGAGGAGGAGGAGGAGGAGGAGGAGAGGTGTTCCATGGCAGGGTGGGCACCCCTCCAAAGGGACTGCTGCTCTTGGAGAGGACTCAAATATTGATCTCAATGGACAATAAATTTAGATTCCCCAAGTCAAGACAGTTTTGCTCCCAACAGGAACTGCTAAGTGATGTCCCAGTCTTTATCTCAGCCCACGAGATTTCTCACTCCTGTCCTTGTTTTCTCCCCTGCCCGGCTGGTGGTGGGGCAGCTGGGGGAGTGAGCGAGCAGCTGGGTGCGAGTTTGGCTGCCTGGCCGGGGCCAACCCATCACACGTTTTTAGCCTGAGGTGATAAAATTTGTGTTATTATTATTCAGTTAATCCTACATATTCTTGAGAGATGAGAATGTATCATACTGTAACACCATGTTAAAATGTTAATTTATATAGATGACAGAAAGCCTCATCATGCTCCCAATTAGACCATTCCAGCCTTCCCTTTGCTTTCTGTGTGATGGTCAAGAAAAGAGCAATCCAGCCACACTAAGAGATACAGAAGAGTGTGAATCAGCTGTGATTATGGTTTCCTTTTTCACATCTTTGAAATCACCTTTCAAGAGATTCTTCTTATCTTTTGATCAAAAGGGATTATAAATCTCATTTTATTTTCTTGTCCTCACATCTCTTCAAAGCACGCTAGATGCAGGAAAGATTCATCTCCAAAGATCGAAAGAGATGAATGTTTCTTGCTACAGATCTGAGGGTCAGGACTCCCAGCTGCAGCCAGCTGTGTGAAGCTTCATTCCTCACAGCAATGACAAGCCTAGCCATGGCTCCAAAGGCCTGTCAGCTCAGAGATGATTTGTTAAGGATGATCTGTCAGGGGCTGTCCCAGCTGATGTCTCTGTGCCACTCTTCAAATAAACGAGAAGCCTTGCATCACTACAAGCACTGCGCTCCTGCTGAGCTCTCCCTGACTTTTCTGTCCCCAGTACACTCCTGCGATCCACTGCAGGAGCAGCAAGGACTACGTGGCAATGGCTGCAGGCACATAACTGATCAGCTGTGACCAAGTGGTTTTCTGACAGGAGGAAACAGACAAACCATGGTGGTTTGGGGTGAGGCAGGGGTTTCCTCTTCCAGAATCAAGGCAGCCGTGAAGGAGATGGCAGGATAGACCAAAGTCCTGAGGTTCCTGTGGGGCTTGGTGTGATTTCTACTCATCCAGTTCAGAGATGCTCAGTGATAACTCCTGCAGGCAGCTTGACTCCAAAGCATATTTGCAGCCTGATGGCAGCAGCTTATACTCTTAGGAGAATCAGCATGGACGTCTGTTCTTTTCTATGCAATCTGATGTGTCAGTCCTTAGCTACCCTCTGAAGGAAAACAGCAGTTTTTGCAGCCTGCAGCTACAGCTACTGCCTCTCTCCAGCTCAGAACAAATTTGAAGGGGAAAGTATTTGCTAAACAGCTGTGGTTGTTTGTGTTTTTGTTCCTCTGCTGAAAAAAAGAGGGACCTCAGCTGACAGCATTTATTCCCTTACCTTCTCAGCACCAGCTGTTGTTCCTTCCGAAAGAGCCCAGAGTAATAATCCTGATGCACTTACTTGGATCGTCAAGCTTTGTGTTTAGATACTACCACAATCTAACACATGTGGCTGATGCTGTAAAACGCTAACTATACACAGCGGGAGAATCAGAAAGAAAGATTATGTTGCGGACTTCTGTTAAGCTCCACCTCCGAAATAAATTCTGTCCACATGACATGATATGCTGTGTGCACTGAACAGATGCTGAGTTTGATCACATCTCAGCCATAGACTCCTGGGGCTTTTCTCCCCCTCACTGGAGTCTGGGAACACCCAGGGGATGTGTGGAGTTCTGGGCATTTAGCTTCTAGCTGAGATTTATAGGATTCTCAGAATTGCTTTAGATTGGCTTGTTCCTCGATGCAGTTTGATGCTGTCTCTCTCTTATTATGTGCTGTAAAAAACAGCAAAACTCAAAGAAGGTTGGCACAGAAGTCGCAATGCTTGGTGAGATGTGCTAGGGTGCCCTGAAATGCATGCGGCAAGTCCTGCTTCTCAGTCCCAGTGCAGGTACTTTGTTGGTTGCTCTTGCATCTTGTTGTCAAAGCTGTCTGTGAGACTTTGACCTCCCTTTGCTTTTACTGAATTTGTGCTACCTGCAGAACCGAATGCTTTTCTGTGCCAGCCCGATCTATGCCATGGCTGTACTGGACAGGAAAGGAGGACAACTGACACAGGTAACAATGTAATCTGTTAGCATCTGAGGGGTTATGAGTATGTGAACAGCTAATTAGGCTTTGGCAAAAGAAAATAGACTGGCAGGTTTAATAGAAGTCCCTGTTTAATACTAAGTCTGTTTTAATATTTTTCTCATTAAAAAAAAAAAAAGAAAAAGAAAGAAAGAAAAAAAGATAAGCCATAAATTTCTTTGAAGAAACCATTTGGATGAAAACTAATTTTTTTTCCTTAAAAAAATATTAGGTAGAAACTGCTACTATGTATCAAGGGCTGCACTTTAAAAAAAAAAAAAAAAGGCACCAGAGCAAACTTGTAACTACAGCATCATTTTCTCAAAATCACTTTCCAGTGGCTGAGTTTCCCAAACCACCCATGTGCTTAGGCTGCAGGTGTGTTCTTGGCTGCACAAGGCACGGCCACTGCAGCTCTGCCTGCTTTCAGTGTCCAGTCACTCCCCAGGCAGAAGAGGCCAGACACTGAAAACATCTGATCTGCACGCCCGTGCATGCATACAACCTCATGTAGTGCTCGTTTTATCAACACGTCGACCTTCAGAGACTCTAAATGAATCCCTTACCTCTTAGAGTCTTTGACAGTTTAATATGGACCACAGTGGGACCATGCAATTAGCTTGTGTTTTCACACAGTTACAAACTACGCTAGTCATAAGCCTAGAAATTTTAACCCTGTAATGTTTGTTAGTTGAAACAACGTCGGGGTTTTTTTGGTAGCAGAAGTTGGTAGACTAATAATAGATGGTCAGTGCTAATGCTTTCGCCAGGCAAGTAACCTGCCAGCTTGATTGTCATCCTTCTACAGCGGCTGTGATTTCCTCCTCTGGCACCAGAGTGCACTCAGGATGGTGCAGGAGAAAGACAGGGTTTGAAGCCAGTCTGGGTAATGTTCAGCACGACAGGAAGGAAACTAGATTGCATCTCTGTAATGGTGCTGCTCTGGGTCTTCAAGCACACCCTTTTTTTTTTTTCTTTTTTTTTTTGAGAAATAAGTGCAGTAAAGATCACTTAGCTGTAAGTAATTAAATGGTAATCAGTTTTTAATCTTTGAGCATATTTTTTTATCACTTTGCTATTGCTATGCTAATTGCATAACTCCCAGCAGGGAATGTGTTTTTACTCAGACGAAGCCTTAAATGTTTAATTTCCTCCTTTTGGTAAATACTTAAAAAATCCCACTGCTAACTCCTACCTCCGAGCCTGAGATCCGCAAGCGGTATATTCACCACATACAAAAAAGAATTTCAATTCTTGCTTTAAGGGCAAAGACGGTTTAATCTTAACCACAGACGAAACGTTCGCACCGAGACACGCACGCCCAGGGGAGCCCCACGTGGCGCCATCAGCCGCGCGCCCCGCAACGGGCAGAACGCTCGCGGGTTGTGAAACGCAGGAAACGAGCGGAGCGTGCGGGGCCTGCTGGGCCGCTGAGGCCTCTCGCCAGGTTTCAGCGGGGCCTCCGCGGCTGAGCAAGCTCCGCCCTCAGCGCGCTGAGGCTCCTCGCACCTCTTCGGAGTTTCCCACCTCCGCCCCACCTGCGGAGGGAGACGCGTCGCCCCTCTTCCTCTGCACCCCGACGCGGGCTCTGGCGCCCCGCGCGCGGGCGAGGCCGGGGGCGGGCGGCCAACCGCCAGCGGCAGCGCCCCCCGCGCCAG
>VXAL01007651.1:132200-143264 GCA_013399475.1 Chauna torquata | reverse complement strand
GGCCCGGTGCCGGCTGCCGCCGGGGCTCCGCCGCTCCGGCCGGGCCTGGCGGGGTGCGGCGGCTGAGCCGGGGCTGCCGGGATGCGCTCGACCGGTTTGGGACGGGACTGGGCGGGCTGGGGAGAGGGGGAAGAAGTGCTCCTCCGCGCGGAGGCGGTCGCTTCAGCCTTTCCCCACGAAGACCTGGGGTTTTGCCATTCGGTTTGTACACTCCAGTTCTCATGAAGGAAATGAGGTCGGCGGGGTTGGACTGATCCTTCTGAGGCTGTGTTTTGCGAGTCAGGCGGCTCAGGGTAACTGCCCGCTCCTGTACAGGAGCGCTGAGGTTTTTCCTCCCGTATGGTGAATAAAAAAACCCTGCATCTCTACTCCCAGATCGTATCTGCAAAGGCAAAAGAAAACTCGTTTTCCCACATGGCCCTCCGCATGAATAGAGCGATAATCATGGCTAATTATTCAGACATCAGTGAATAAAACAAACAACCACAAAGCATGCGAGCTGTGTAATCATGGTTAGCTGTCCGATGTCATGTAACAGTACCGCACAGTACTGTGAATATTAGTTGCGTGCATCTTTTTATGTAGTCATATACTTCTTCATCGTTTATTAACTATGGCGTAATACATCTGCAAGAAGCAATTCAAGGTCTGAGGGACACTGGAGCAAGCAATGTCTTTAAAAAGTGAGAAAGAGCAATATCTTCAGGTAGACCAAGTGCTATGGATGTAGGTAGCATATATGATCGTTTAAATTAGAGTGGTTCCAATGGTTTTATTTGGGATTGAGCCTAAAATGGAAAAGAGCAGTTGGAGGTAGAGGTTTTATAGACTAGGATGTCAGAAAATAGTGCACATAAAAGTGAGTTGTTTCTGATTTTAATACCAACTACTGCTTAATCCCACTTGTGTCACAGCCCCTCCTCATCTGTGAAGTGAGATTCTTAAGTGAAAAGCATTATATAAAAGCGATTGTTTTTCATGACAGTGTTATAGTAAAGGCAGCATTGTGCAGGCAAGAGAAGTGATGTAACAATGTGGAATAGCCCGAGGTAAACATTTTGCTTATTAGTTTGAGCCAAAACTTGGTTCAATGAGCAAAAAAACCTGCCTTTACATTTCACGTATGAATGGCCACTGGAAGTTTGCAGTTGGTATGAGTATGCGTTTCCGTAGTTCACCCTATCACAAATTACGTGACTGTGGTTTACTGTTTACTGACTACCATTTGAGATGTCTAAGTATAATATGGCTTTGTATCTCTGTGCTTTCTGCTCCTTTGCAGTTAGTTATAGACATATTAATTTAGTTGTAAAATATTTACTTTCTGTCCGAATTAGGATAAAACTTGGTACAAAGCTGCCTGACAAATATATGAACACTTGGATGGCTTGTCTTGGGTTTAGACTGCTTTGGCTAGACTGAGAAAACGTCTTCCATTGATAAAGCAAAGCACAATTCTTTACTGACTTGAACAGGTGCTTCCAGGATAAGGCTCCTTTTTTGCTTTTCCCATAAATGCCTTTCAGATGTTAAAAAAAAAAGCTATTGGTGGGAAATCATCGACTCGCATTTATGTGTATTCATAAATTTTGTATAATCTCTTTCCAAAAGGCAGATGTTAAACAATGAACATATGGGAGGATCATTTTATCTGCCTCTTATGTCGGCTGGTGATAGGTTGAAATGAGATACTTCAACATGACAAGGAAGTTCTGTTATTGCAGGGAGGGGCACCCTATAGGGACACTATAAAATTGTTGTTTGCTATCATGATAGCTGCAGTTCAGATTTAGGCAGGTTCTTTCATTTGCTCTTACAAAAGGTGTTGTATGATTGTCGTGACTTAAAAACAGTGAGGTGTTTCCACAGAGTGTCTCTAAAAGTTCTCTGGCAGAGCACTTGTATCATTTCAGCGTTGATGGAAATGTTGGTGTTTAAGCTGCTGGGTTCCAGTGCTGCTATTTTTGTGAATAAAAGTCTTAATGTTTGACTATGTTTTGGCGAAAACCACCGCCTGATTGCTTAGTTTGAGGTCTAGCTTCATAGCAAATGGCTTCTGAGGTGAGTGGGTATTGTTCTTGTAAACGCCTAGAGAATGTGCCGGAATGGACTTTGGTGCTGTGTCAATAGCCATTTCTGAAGGACTGCTAACAACATGGTCACGCAGCCGGTTATGTCTGCAAATTCTTTCCGTGTAGTATGGTTGTGCTGGCCAGCTGCATGCTACACCATTGTGGATTCAAAGACCAGTTTAGGGAATAAAGTTCTGCAGTCACCCTACCTGATCACGTAGGGTTTTAGTCCACAGGTGCAGGGCTTCCATGAGATCCAACACAGATCAATATTTATCAGTGAACTTTAAGTTTCCTGAAACCCCATACAAATGTTCTGTTCGTCTGACTGGTTATTCTTGTTCCCCGTACTATTTTAGTTTGGTTGTATTTTTCCAGCCTTGTTTCTCAGTTACTAATACTTCATTTCCTTCTATCCTTTCTTTCCGAAATGTGTCTTGCTGTCAGATATGACCTTTTCAGCAGATTTGTGTGCATGTGATTTTTTTGTGTGTGTGTAGTTAGTGCATCCATCCCGCTTGAACATTGCACTTGGTTGTGAGAAATGAGGAAATAAAATTTGAATAGCTTGCCTTTTTTGTTTCACCTATTTTGTGTTTGGCTCTTGCACCTCTAGAAGTTTGTATTTTCAAACTTTAAGGGCTAGAAATTAATGGATTTATTTTAAAGAGATGAAATTCTTCTGTTATAAGATCCCACAGACTGGAGTTTTAAAGAACTCTACTCCCCTTTAGAAGGCCATAGACTTTGTGATTTATGATTAAATTCATGTTTGCTGGTAACATGGCAATGTGAGCACCAGATTCTGACAGCTGCTGATAAAACAGCCTGAGATTGATAAGGGTTGAGTCTGAGCGGCTCTAATTCCGCATACCTCTGGTCTGTGAGCAAATCCTGTGGACACTTTTCAGTATGTATCTTAACCTCATCTTACAAGTCCTAACATGGATCATTTCAAGAAATGGTCTGTTTTTCACATAAGCTATTTAATCTGTTTGATGTTGTTGTTGATGATGTTTGTTTGTTTTTTTGTTTTTCTCCTTACCCTGATCTTCTGCCATTTAAGTTCTTCTGGACAGATCTGTGCAGCCTTATTGACCTGTGAAATAGCACATACACTAAATTGCTTAAGTGGGAGTTCAGGAGTACCAGTATGAAAGAAGAGGAGAAAAGACACAGCGTGTCCCTACTCTGTCTGGTCTCCTTTCCTTGTAAAGTGCCAGCACGCGTGTTCTACAGGTGTATACGTACCCATCTTGTCTGCTAGGTGTTGCATCTGGAGATGCTGGAATAAAGAATGAGCCAATGTCTGGAACATGTTTTTTCAAAAGCTTGAGCACATCTGTGCTCTGGCGCAAGAGTAAGCTAAGGTGATAACTGCTAATAGCTGTACAACTGTGTGTGTTGGCTGCGTGAACTCTGGTGCCTTTCCCGTAAGGACTGTGGAGGTAGAAGCTGCTTTTCATGTTCATGTTATACACCTCAAAATTTCCAAAAACTTGGAAAATAGGAAGCTTGTGAAAAGAACCAAGCATGTGCATAGCAAGTCAGAAGTATCCTGCACCAGATTTAGCTGTTAAGCGTATTCCCACATGTAAGCTGTTAAGACGAGATATGCACGAGCATATGTGATACGTCACTGCGTATATGTGATGATACTCCTGTCTTCAGCTCTTCTCAACCCAGGGACTTTCCAGTCCAGACCTGGTTTCTGTGTACTGAGTAGTCCTCAGTTGTTGCTCTTCCAGGAAGCATTTGGTCTCCACTCAAACCCTTACGGTCTCTTCTCCCAAGCAACAAGCGATAAGACAAGGAAATGGCCTCAGGTTGCACCAGGGGAGGTTTAGGTTGGATATGAGGAAAAATGTCTTCACTGAAAGGGCTGTGAAGCACTCGAACAGGCTGCCCAGGGAAGTGGCTGAGTTACCGTCCCTGGGGTTATTTAAAAGACATGTAGATGTGGTGCTTAGGGACATGGTTTAGTGGTAGACTTGGCAGAGCTAGGTTAACGGTTGGACTTAATGATCTTAGAGGTCTTTTCCAATCTACATGATTCTATGATTCTATGATTACATGCTTTTACTAGTTTAAAGTGAATTGTTTGCAGGCCTGAGGTACCTGCTCCCAGAATTTGGGATGGGCTTATGGAAAGGATGCCACCACTTTCTCTGCATTTCTTCATTAATCTGGTTGACCAGTAAGAACACCACTGTCAGCCGGTGAAAAGAAATTTTATCCCAAGCTGAAACACTGAATTAGTCTTATGCTTTTATTGCTTTCCATGACGGTGCAGTCACGTATTGCTCCTACCACTTTATTATTAAACAATAACAGCTTTACTGTATAAACAGGACAGCTTTCTATGATTGTACCTACTGGTATAGCAGCAGAAAATTAACTATACCATAGCTCAGTTCTGGCACAACTCAAAACTGAATGTTGGATCACAAGATCCTGT
Source organism: Chauna torquata (assembly GCA_013399475.1). NCBI lineage: Eukaryota > Metazoa > Chordata > Aves > Anseriformes > Anhimidae > Chauna > Chauna torquata. The sequence goes on along the minus strand of VXAL01007651.1, from coordinate 138,734 downwards.
GCAGGTAACCGAGCTGTTAGTGATGTCAATCTCTTTAGGTTAAGCTGGCATTGTAGCAGACGTGGTATCTTGGATGTTTAAATTATTAATGTATAAACTAAAAAGTGTAATTTTTTCTCCCTCTAAGAAATACTTTCTTAGGTCTTAGGACAATAGAAAATCCTAGTATTAAAAAAAAAAAGTGCAAAATTCATCTGTTTGAGGATGTGGGTATGTATGACCGTACATATATCTAATAATCCCTAGTAGTTAGCCTTGCTCTATAAAACAGCGTCAGTGTGTTTGCTTTCCTTAGCGTTACATGTAACCACAGAGATAGGTTTAATTTTCTTTGTGGAGGAGTGAATTGTGAATGGGACTTTTTTTCTTTTTTTTCGTTTAGAAATATGACTGACAGCTAATTGTGTGTGATTTCTTTTTCTTCCTGTAGGCTGGCACCGATGCGATTATATACACTGTCCAAGCGACATTTCGTTCTGGTCTTTGTAGTATTCTTTGTCTGTTTTGGTTTGACAGTCTTCATAGGAATAGCAGGTAAGGATGTTGCCTTTTTAAAACATTAAGTTTTTCATATGCTTTGTCTAAATGTATTGGTATTTACAGATGTGTGTAAATGCTAATGAGCTTACTGCCCCTGAGGTATCTGAGGAAGTAGTACTTTTTACAGGGAGGAGAGAGTGTTTCTTCTGTAACATTTTTTTCATAGGGGTACTACCTACACAGATTTGGTGTTTGCACCTGCTTTGCAGGGGCGAGTCAGTAAAGAACACTAAAAGCTTCTTTGTAACATAATTTTTCAGCAGAGTACTACCTTAATTTTCTTCTTTGTATTTCAATCTGTAAAATAGTGGTGCTAATACTGGATTTCCTTTGAGGAAGTTCGTAACTGTAAAGTCTTCTAAATGTTGGAGGTATGAGTGCCACAGAAATTAAAAAATATATATATTTTAGGAATGTAAAAATACGAACTGTTGTTGAACACATGAACTCGGGTCCCTAGTTCTAAAGTCCTCTGTGGGAGCTGTGATTAGATCTGGGAGGCTAAGCGCTTAGTGGTTGGATCTTGTCAACAATAGCAGAGATACTTGTGGAATTCTGATCTATAAAGATTCAGGTTCAGGTGGAAAGTGTGAGAACCCTCTATTTCATGTCAGAGAACTTTTCCAGGTCTAAAGTGTACTTGGAAAAGGAGTCCGCATACTAACTGTTGCTGAAGCGATATGCTAACACTCTGCTGTCAGGATAGCTTCAACACAGAAGTAAAACAGCAGACAGGGAGAGGGAAAGGGAGGGACTGGTTGTACTCATTAAGCAACCTGACCCCATTTAACAACCATTTAAGGATTTTATCAGGTCCGCTACTTGGGGAGGACTTGGCTGCTGTAGGCAACACTCAGTCATCTGTACTGTGCTGGGGTTCCAGGACTCGCCTGTGATTCCCTTCAGGAATTGGCACTGTTGGGGAATTCCTGTCCCTGTGAGATTGGTTTGATGGATGGCTTTGTTGACAAAGCATGGTGGCAGTTCAGTATTATAACAATTATTTTTAAAAGAAAGGTGTTTACCTTGGGCGGAGAACCATTGAATGAGTGCTTAAATTGCAGTGATTTTTAATGACTTTTGTTGACAGCTTCAGGCTTGCTGTGAACAGAGGGAGGGGCACAAACAATAGAGTATTCACTCTTCAAAGGGTGCAGTCTGAGCAAAACTCCCAAACCCTCTAAGTAAATGAAAAGGTGGAAGATGCATTCGTATGTTCTGTGCTACTTGTATATGCCATTCCCCATACTCAACGTCTCTATCTGCTGTTTGGGAAGGCTAGCAGAAGTCTTACTACTTATCTGAGTAAAGAAGATAGATTAATCTGAGGTGGCTGTTGCTCTTCAGTTCTTGTAACCCAAGACAGATGCAGATTTGTTTTTTTTCCCCAAGTTACATTTGCTCTCTTTCCCTTTTCCCAATGTGTCCTTCTCATCCTTGGGTTGAGACGAGCACAGAATTCATTTTCTGTACCTCTGCAGTTTTCATGTTCCCCACTTCAGAGTGGTTGTCTGCTTTCAGATATGATTCTGTTAACTTAGCACGACTAAAAGGAAAGCAATAACAATGTAGTTTAATCACAGTTTTTTAATAATAGGACCACAGCATCTTTTTGGTCAGTTGCTTTAGAAAGCTTTAGTGTATTGCTTGCTAGAGGAGTGGCAGTTATGGCAGCAGAACCTCAGTATTGTTTTGGTGGCTGTTCTTGNNTTGAAAAGTTTTGATTAGGATCTCTGCTCGTATTTTTTCATATCTTTTGGTTAAAAAAAAAAAGATTCATTCTATTGTTTTTGTTAACAGTTACTGAAAAATGATGACTTATCAACTGTGAGCACTTACTGAAGTTCAATTATGCTTTTCAAAACAAAAATACTTTCCAAAAAGTTGCCCAGGCAATTTGTATGTACTTGTAATTCAGAACTGACTTTGTAAGAGGTAGCTGTTAGTAAAGTTGAACCGTAGATGTAATATGAAGCTTTGAATGTGATATGATGAAAATATTTCATTTTTCCATTTAAAGTCTGTAAGATGGTTAATATTGTAGTTAGAGTAGTTGCAGAATCCCAAGCAATGCCGCATATTTAGAGCTGTCATGACAGCTAACCTGAAGTACTTCTTGCCCAGAATGAGCCTGTGTCACTTATAAACCCTTTTTTTTCCCTTTTTTTTCTGTTGTTCCTCTGTAGTAACTTTGAAGTCCATGGTGCTTGTGAAAAATTGTTTTTCTTACATAATATTTTAATACTAAGCTTATGGCTGAAACAGCATGTTTTAAGGATTAATAACCTACATTAAATCGCCAGACCAAATAGGTAAGGGGAGAGACCATTTGGACAGAGAAATCTGTGACCGGGAAGCCTCTAGGGTGGCCCAAATACATACACAGAATTCCTGCCTATGTTCCTACTTGCTATACATCTATTCCATGTTTGTTCACATCCCAATATATAGATGCAGGCTTTTTCCTACTATTCCCTTTGATTTTTCTGTTTTGGTCCTTTTGTGTATGTACATATGCATGCATAAGTATCTTTTCCTCTTCTCCCTAGTACTATGTGTTGTTGCATATCTAAGAAGGATAAGGGGAGACCTTACTGCTGTCTACAACGACCTTATCAGAGGATACAGAAAAGATGGGGCTAGACTCTTCTCATAGATGCATGGTGACAGGGCAAGAGGTAACAGACGCAAGCTGGAACGTGTGAAATTCCAGTTAGATGTTAGGAAAAAAATTTTTACTATAAAAGTCGTTAAATACTGGAACAGGTTGCCCAGAGAGGTTCTGGGAGTGTCTGTCCTAAGGGGTTTTCAGGACTCATCTAGATGTGACCCTGAGCAATCTGACCTAATTACACCTGTTTTGAGCAGGGAGTTGGACTAGACAGCCTCTGGAGATTTCTTCTAAAATAAATTAAGACTTTGTGGTTTCCCCATTTTCTGCATTTTCTGGAACTAGGGCCAGGGTGTGAGGGGACAGATGCGTTGATCAGTACGTGTTAAGTGTGTGTGTCTGTATCTGGAACAATTGGAGGAGTGGTTGCCCTGGGAGCAAGAGTCTAGGACTGAGCTGGACATCTCCCACTACAACTGGACATGAAACTCCATTGATTGAATGGATTGTGTGTTTTAGGAGAAACTGTTTATAGAACTTCTGTGCAATTACATTTTTATGCAATTACATTTATTTGTGATAGTATACATAATATATTATAACCCCAGATTTCTATGGAAAAGGAGGGTCCCAACCTGCAAGGTGTGAGCACTGTTCCTAAACAGACCTGTGGGTAACTTTGCTTGAACAGACCAATGTGATGAACATCCAGCGGAAGCTACAAAGTACTGTTGTTTGATTCTACAGTCAAGTACACTACACAAACATATAAAGGCATTATCATCATGTAGTCAAATACAATGGGATGTGTTTTCCAAGGTGCTCCAGTCGTGAGTGCAATGCAATGTGGACGTTATCCTCTAAGTAAATCAGGTAATGGTGGCAGTTTGTCCATAAAAACTGGGGAGTTAAGTGCAATTAAAGAAGCTGCTTTTTCACGTGTTTTTTGCAGCCCTTGATTGAGCTTCAAGTTGGTGTAACAGCAGAGCCACTGGTGCTTAGCTAGCTTTTTTTGTAGCTGAGTACTTTCATGACTGCAGCGTATAGCTTAGCTTGAGAAAAATACCCTATTTTTTTGTTTTGTTTTGTTATTGTTGTAGTTAGAGTACGCATGCAGGGGTTCTGACTTGGAGTTATTGATTTATAATTTATATTCTATTTAATCATGCTCAGAAACACTATGGCAGAGAAACTTAAAGGAAGTTGGTGTGGGGGAACTTTCAGGGCAAGTTTATTAATGATATTGAGAAGCCTAAGCAATTTACTGTTTAGTTTAAACATCTGCAAAGTGGGATAATATTTATGTGCTTTGCAGGGAGGTATTTTGTACAAAGTTTTGAAATCCTGTATTTATATTGTTACTTCAATATTGTTGTCTTTCTTCCTTCTTATATATTATGTAGGTCCTAATGTAATTGAAACTTCTGTAGCAAGAACTGACTTAAATAACAGCCTAAAGGTAAGGGTAGATAAATAGTGTTGGATTACATGAATGGCTTTATTTGGTATCGGTAACGTTAAACATCCCCTTGCCCCCAGCCTGATTATTTTTAGTAGTTGCGTTTTTACTAGAAAGCTTCTTGGCTTCCTGGTGCTTTCCAGTTTGAAACGGATCATGCAGTATTTTTACTACCACGGTTACTTCATGAGCGACCCAACAGCAATTTCTAGTCTGTTACTTTTGTGAGCAGGTAAGGTAGAGAGTTTTGTGATGAGATGATATTTCTTTACAGTCTAGATAGGAGTCCCTGGTGAGCTCATACTGGAGATTCTTGTAAAGGTCCAGAAAGAGAAACTGAGAACAGAAACAGAAAAACAATGTTCTCAGTGACAACTAATGATGACTCTCCTGTGATTTTTCCTTTCTATCAACTGTGAAGGAATGTTTCTTTTTCTTGTTAATTGTTCATTGTCAAGTGACCAAGACAGTACGATCTGGCTTCCTACCATGAACCTTCACATTCATTCTCTTGAAAATTTTCATATTAAGCTTTCATTTTCTGATTCTCAGTTTCTCTCTTTATTTCTGTCTAGCTCTTCGCCTGTCAACCTAATAGCTAAAGTAATTTTTGTAAAGCTGCTAATAAATAAATTCAAGTATAGTTTCTTTAAATGCACTGAAACTTCTGGGGTTTTTTTTGTCTATAAGTCATATATATGTTTGAATTGGTACTGTATTGTGGGTGGATTTAAAAAAAATTATATCAAATAAGAAAAGGCTTTCCTGCATGTAGATTTTATTCATTAATGATATCTTCCATGCTTTTGAATGTGGGGTTTTTAGAAAACCTAGTGGAAAAATAGTTGTTGTTTTCATACTTACAGCTTTCAACTGTTTCGACTGTGTAGCAGATGTGGGCCAGTGGGGTGGGATGTCACAAATCTCACTCCATGTGAAGTTCTAGAAATAACTTTTCATTTTTAGGCTAAGTCTCAGGATTTTGCCTTTCATATCTGAACTATTTTTATTGCTGCTGTTTTTGTGTGCTTAAAGTAGTCATGCTCTTCTTCCAGTGCTGTGCAAAATACATACGCTGCTTTAGCTACTTCTCTGGAAGACTTATATTTGGGGTGCTTATCATACTGTCCACACAGCACATCTTAAATCTATTCCCAAAAATACTGTCACTAACATACCTTTCGTCATTGCAACTGCAGATATATCATGTAATAGAACAATGACTGGTGATAACCTTGTGTTTTTTTCTGTTTTTTTTAACAGCTGAAGCCATTTAATTTGAGTTCACCACCGCTGTCTACTTACAACCAGCAACTGTGGCTGACCTGTGTAGTTGAGTTGGATCAGCATGATGGTGAGAATCTTACCTAGTTGTCAGGAAACTGCTATAGCAACCTAATTTTGTATACTGTATCTTTAATTTCATCCGTCACATACATGATCCTGTTGCTTTATGGCTGTGCTTGGTGGGTTTTTCCTCTGATGCAGTCTACCCCGTCCACCCCTTGCCCTCAGTAAAGGCATGGACTGAACTAGTCTTGAGAACTGGTTGGAACAGGTGTATGGGATAGGTTGGTTGTTATTTCTATGAAAACAATAATATGTAGAGAATCTGCGTCTGTTCCTTCATTTTGCGGGGAGATTAGATGTGTAGATTGTAAGAATATTAATTGTGCAGTAAAGCTTCCCTGTAAATACACGAGAAACATTATAATCAGGAATTCTTAATATGTGAAGATTCAGTACAGGGCATTTGTGACTTACTGCCTAAATATATAAATGAAAAGAATTTTTTTTTTTTGGTAGTTTTTTTGTTTTTTAATTAATTAATATAATAGAACCTTGCTCCAGTAAAGTATAAACAAGTAATCTTTGGATATCGTATGCTTTTTAAACTTTATTTGGAACTCTTTTTGAGATCTTA
>VXAL01007651.1:118136-128334 GCA_013399475.1 Chauna torquata | reverse complement strand
CTTTGGTCAGTCTGGGTCACCTGCCCTGGCTATATCTCCTCCCAGCTCCTTGTGCACCCCCAGCCTCCTCGCTGACAGGGCAGCACAAGAAGCAAAAAAGTCCTTGGCTCTATGTAGATACTGCTCTGCAACAACCAAAAACATCACCACTATTTTCATCAAAAATCTAAAACACAGCATTGTGTGAGCCTCTACGAAGAAAATTAACTCTGTCCCAGCCAAAACCATGACACCAGGGTGTGTGTTGGCACTCTTTCTTTGAAAATGGGCAGAACTCAGTTGAAGATGATCTTCATCTAACTTAAGAGTTGTCACTGCCTTGAGTGGGTGGGTGGACCAGATGACCTGCAGAGGTCCTTTACAACCTAAATTACACTATGATTTAGATTATCTGTCCCCTCCCAGTTTTGCCCTTGGAATAGAAGTGTTTGGGAAGAAAAAAACAACATGGAAAAGTAAAATGCAGAGTTCTCAAAGTAAGGGCACTAAAGCACTTAGCACTTGCCTAGCATTTCTTTCACATATGTGATGTTGCTCATCTGTGAATGTGGTGTAGAATATGGATTGTTTTTTTTTTTAATGGGTGAGTTTAAGTGGAAGTTTTTGGTAGCGTGTGACCAGTAATTAGGCAACATTTGTTTCATACCTTGATTTGCACAATACTAGCTGGTTTTCTTTTCAGTTTGCTTGACAGAAATTTGCATTGGGGTAAGCCAGCAAAGTTGATGCAGAAGTACAAGCTAGGAGATGTGGCTCCTGTTTTACTGTTTTTAGTGTCAAAGACCTTGTGAAGTAATATTTGCAATGTGCTATAGTATCTCTTTACTCTGATGAAACCACTGAGGCTGTATTCCTTCCTTGTAAAATAGTGGGGTTTTGTTTGTTTTACAGTGTCTCTTTGCACATTCTCTACGAAAATTCTCCATGAGAGACTGGGGTATTGAACAGAAATGGATGTCTATCCTCCTTCCTCTCCTCCTACTATACAATGGTACTTGTATCCTGGATTTTTTATGAAAGCTCTTTAAAAAAAACAAAAAACAAAAAAGAAAGAGAGAGAGGAGAGAGAGAAGGCAGTTTGGCCTTGAACTCTTCAATTTACAAGGAGCTGTTTATAAGGCTTCAGAAAGCTAATTTATAAAAAGCAACCCTTTTTAAGTGTGTCAAGTTTAAGAGCATAGTAAATAGGTAGATTTCATTCTTTTCCGTCATACGAATGTCAACTCCATTTGTTTAAAACTGATTGGAATAGGAGGCAACCATATTAAACCTTTCATATGTAGGTGCAGTTTCTGTATTTGCCGGATAAGCCTTACTTTATTTTTCTGATACTTGTGCTTTATTTAAAAATGGAGGCTGCTTTCGGTCTTCTAAACCACATCAAATTCTAGCACTTTCTAGCAGTACCAAAAAGAATATTTGCCTTTTAGCCATTCTGTGGTAATTTTTAGCTCATCACCAAGAACAGTGGTTTAGCAGAAGGTCTTATAAAATACGAAATCTAGAAATGTTGGCAACTATTTCAGACTAGTTTTACAGTACAGAGGGACCATTTCCTTTGCAAATTACTTTAAGATACAGCAAACTTCAATTTCATTTACTGGTATAATTTGAAAAATCTGTTTTGTTTTGTTTTTTCATTTTTTTCTTTCCTCTGAAGATGGATTCTACTTTACTTTTCATAATAAAAACCATGTTTTTCCCCTTCTGCTTACCTTTTTTTCTTATTTTGTTACAGATCCATTTTTCCCCCTTTCTTTTCTGGTGAACAGTTGGTTTCCTGGAATGCTGGATGATCTATTCCAGTCACTGTTTCTGTGTGCATTGTTGTTGTTCTGGCTTTGTGTCTACCATGGTATAAGAGTACAGGTAGGGCTGCAACAATGTCTAGTACTTACTGAGAAGACAGTACTTGTTTGTTCAGTTCTCTCAAAAGGTGACAAATGTAAAACCTAATTTAAGAAAAAAAAATTACATTCTAATCTTAAAGTACAATGTGACAAATGGAATTAAAATGATTTGTGGTGAAGTAGATTGTCTTGAGGCTACCACACCGAAATGAGGTAGTGGGACAGTCCGCTCTAAACTATTGCAAGCCAGTCTTCAGAATTACGATACCATTATGCTTTGCTGTTGTTTGAAGGGTTTTGTTGTTGTTTATGGTGGTTGTTTCTTTTTTAAACCTCTCTAAAATACTACATAAGAGAAATATGAATTATGGAGCATATTGCTGTAGTTTCAGTATCAGTGAAATATGTGGGACCTTATAAATAGGATGTCCCAAATCTCCTTACCTTTAACACAAATGATGATGCAATTTTGTGTATTCTGTAATCAACTGTGCAGGTTAAAAATACTGTCTAATCTTGAACAAGACAAAGGAAATGTTATTTTATTCTGTCAAGAATGAATCAAATCTCAAATGTGGGTTCACTCTTTGACCACATTGTTGTTTTTATCAACAGGGGGAAAGGAAGTGCTTAACTTTCTATCTGCCCAAATTCTTTATTGTTGGATTATTGTGGCTCGCCTCTGTTACATTAGGAATATGGCAAACGTAAGTAATTTAGAATTTAGTGCAAAAGTAATGAACTGAAATTGTTCAGGAATTAGAAGATTGTTTATAATTAATGATATCTATTTCTTAATACTTTGATTGTGGTATAGGAAAGGAGTTCAAATTTTGTTTTCTGTTTTGCAAAATGTGACTGATTTGAAAACAGAGTTCTTCATGGACAATCTAGTAGTATATAATTTTATAAATTAGAGTGACAGCTAGAGATTGCTACTTTGCCAATATGTTATAGCTCCCTACACCCTCCCAATTAGTTTTTAGTATTTGAAGCAGCAGTTGCTCAGCAGTTAACTATTACAGTTTGACAAAACTTAACAATTCAACCTGTACAATTGGTATTGATGCAGCTTAGCCAACTCCTACTCAAAACTGACGTCTTTTGCTAGGTTTGGTGTTTCTCTCCTCTTTCTCTCTGTTTCTCTCATTTACAAAAAGGTGTCAATATTCCCCATGCAGAAAACTTTCTCAGTTTTGGTACATTTGTAGATTTTTAAACCAGTTTACTCTCAAGTGTTTGCCTATTATTTTGTTTCTCAATATATATATAGCCTTCTCCATGCCATTGTGCACTGTGCACAATGAAAGCAGTGCAGTTGCAGGGAATGCTGGTATTAATGTCCTATCAGCAGAATTTGTATGAAGTAAAGGCTTAAACGGCAATTCTTTCTTAAGTGTGATTCTTATCACCAAGGATAAAATTGAAACACTAAATCTTCTGAAAGCTTGTAGGAATTTACATTATACATCTTCTAAAAAATAAGTAGAATCATAGAATCATATGGGTTGGAAAAGACTCTTAAGATCATCAAGTCCAACCGTCAGCCTGACCTACCATGTCCCTAAGCACTACATCCACATGTCTCTTAAATACCTCCAGGGATGAGGACTACACCACTTCTCTCGGCAGCCCATTCCAGTGCTTTACCACTTTCTCCATAAAGAAATTCTTCTTAATGTCCAATCTGAACCTCCCCTGGTACAACTTGAGGCTATTGCCTCGCATCGTATCACTTGTCAACTGAGAAAAGAGACTGACACCCTCCTTGCTGCAACCTCCTTTAGAGAGNACTGTGCACAATGAAAGCAGTGCAGTTGCAGGGAATGCTGGTATTAATGTCCTATCAGCAGAATTTGTATGAAGTAAAGGCTTAAACGGCAATTCTTTCTTAAGTGTGATTCTTATCACCAAGGATAAAATTGAAACACTAAATCTTCTGAAGGCTTGTAGGAATTTACATTATACATCTTCTAAAAAATAAGTAGAATCATAGAATCATATGGGTTGGAAAAGACTCTTAAGATCATCAAGTCCAACCGTCAGCCTGACCTACCATGTCCCTAAGCACTACATCCACATGTCTCTTAAATACCTCCAGGGATGAGGACTACACCACTTCTCTCGGCAGCCCATTCCAGTGCTTTACCACTTTCTCCATAAAGAAATTCTTCTTAATGTCCAATCTGAACCTCCCCTGGTACAACTTGAGGCTATTGCCTCGCATCGTATCACTTGTCAACTGAGAAAAGAGACTGACACCCTCCTTGCTGCAACCTCCTTTAGAGAGTGATGAAGTCTCCGCTCAGCCTCCTCTTCTTCAGACTAAACAACCTCAATTCCTTCAGTTGCTCCTCATAAGTCCTGTTTTCTAGTCCCTTCACCAGCTTAGTTCTTCTCTGCACATGAGTAGGGAGACTAGACATGCTGACTTCCAAGATCCTCCATATTCTTTGAAAACTGGGGTTTAGAAAGGAGGAGGATGTAATGTAATGTAAATTGTCATTGAAATTAATGGCATTGCACCCATTTATACAGCCAAGATCTTTAGTTATATGCTTTGTATAGTAACTTTAAACCCTTTCTTTGTTAGTGGGTTTCTTGATCAGTGCTTTTTTTTTTGACCTTATCTTTTGTGATGATGTAAGTACCAATTTTTCATTTTGAATCTTTTCTAGTGTTAATGAAGTACATGACCCTACGTACCAATACAGGGTTGACACAGGTAATTTCCAGGTAAGTCAGAAATGTTTCCTTGCCGTTAAATTATCAAATGTGGTTAGGCAATACAACGAAGAGGAGTTTTCTCTTCCACTGAAATCTGTAACACAGTTTAGAAAATACCAAATGCCGGCCAGATGGTCTTATTTCGACTAGGGTCATTCTGAGGAAATGCTTACAGTGAATTCAGTGAACAAAATGACATCTTCTATTAAACCTCCTTTATTTACGTTCCCCTAAAACCTACCTTGATATACAGCCATCCTCATTTTGTACTTCCTTTCATGATCATACTTTCCCTGAATAAATGCACCATTCCATGTTGTGCTTTGGAAAATAATGATTTCTATTTGTAGGGTACAGCTGAAGAAAGAAGGAGTAGACCTAACCTTGTTAAATAATAAAAACTAATGTTCTTTTTATAGGGAATGAAAATCTTCTTCCTTGTGGTGGCAACCACATACGTTCTTTACCTTTTGTTCCTTATAGTGAGGGCATGTTCAGAGCTTCGTAACATGCCTTATGTTGGTAAGTATTTCTTTTGATTCGTCACTAAACAGGCTGTCTTCTCCTGCACATAGGTGTAAATTCTCTAATAGAAACTTTTCTCAATCTTTTTCAGATCTCAGGCTAAAATTCTTGACTGCATTAACCTTTGTAGTGCTTGTTATTAGGTAAGGCTTTTCAGAGTACATTTCTCAATACTCTAACTTTTATAACCTTTTTTTCAGGGCTTTGAATATATATTTTTTGATAACAAAATCCTCAGTGAAACTGAGAAACATCTTTATGATAGCTATGGTAACCACTTGTGTTTTTTTGTTTTGTTTTGTTTTGAACCCTTTCTTAAGGCTTTTAAAGCTAGCTTTGTATTATTTCCATTACCACCATAATACACTGCAAGACTTAGAGATTCACTTAGCAGAGATGTATTCAGTACTGCTGAGTGTTCTGCAGTGCACTGTTGATCTCTTTTGGGGTTTTGTAAGCTTCACTTAGTTAAAGCAGAAGTTTAGAATTAGTTTCTTAGATTATTGTTAATATGTATTTCCCCAACTTCAAGTAGTTATTTCAAATTGCTGTTGACTTGGATTGTCTTTAGTGGATGAAATCTGAGAAAAATAGACCATGGTTTTTTTTCCCCCTTTACTAAGTTGACTACTGATTTCTAATCGCAAAAGAATCATTCTTTATTTAGATACATGAAAGCAAAATGTGTCTTAAAATAAATGATCGGCATTTTAACATAAGTATTTTCTCATATACTGTTCTATCAAGCTACCATTTTCAATTTTGAAGTTTAAAGGTACAGTATATATGCTGTCACTTTTTTTTTCACAGCATTGTTATACTCTATCTACGCTTTGGAGCACAAGTTCTGCAGGACAACTTTGTTGCTGAGCTGTCAACTCATTATCAGAATTATATCCTTGTGTTGTGATACTGCTCAACTAGGACTGTTAATCTGGTTTTATTTAGATGGTACCTAAAGATGATGTACGTAAGGACTGAATTCTTTGACTTCTAGGTGGGCTTTTGATGTTCAATCCATTTTGATCAAGGTTTCATGTCATTATTTTCTAATGGCTATTTGTAAAGATTATGAACTGAGACAGTTTCAGTCTAATTTGTTTATATCAAATAAACCACAACTGCATTTGATACTCTTCCATAGGAATGAAGGCCCGGATATGCATGCGTTCAAGTCATTTTAACAAGTTACTGTGAAAAATTTGACTATTTGAATTCAACCTATCAGTTGGCATGGGGTGTACCAAAATACCTGAGAAGTTAATAGTTTAGAAGTCACTGAAAATGTGTTTGTATATTGGTGCAAGTCTGCATGTGGAAGGTCATATCAGAGAATTTAAGTGGCTTGAGAGAGACTATTTCTGATGTCTGTTGGCAATAGAATTACAAACTATATTTCTGGATCCTGACCATGAGATCCTAGTTCATTGTACTTCCTGAAAGTGTCTATGTGACTGCAACTGCTCCTGTTACTGATAAGCTTAGATATATGTTGGCAGCTAGTACAAATCAATATGTAAAGCATCTAGTATTTTCCCAAAATGAAGGCCAGAACCCATCTTTACAGTTCTATCTACAGATAGTCCTTCTCCTTTCTTCTCAACTGATACGCCACACAGGAACTCTACTTTCAAAATAGTAGGGAAAAAAAAAAAAAGAAAAAATAAACAAAAGAAAAAAACACACCCAGTCACTCCTCTAATTCAGCTTTCTTTTAGCAGTGAAGGCAGAACTGTTCAATTTTACCATGCATTCCACCACTGAAAAGTAGACTTTATCTCAGCAAATGTTACTTGTGTTAAAACTAAAGATTTGTCCTCAGTTAGAGCTTTACCTAGAAATAGCTTGAGTACACTAGTTGTCATTGAATTTAAAAAAAATGCAATTTTGTTTAGCCATTCGGGCACTCAAACTTCAGCATGATAAACATCCTCTCCGTTGAAAGAGCTTACATATGTTTTCAATCTTGTTTCCGAAGTTAATGTGTATGGAGCTATGTTGAGCAAAATCCTTGACACTTATTACCAGCAGAATTCTTATCATTTTATGGTTTATTGAACTTCTATCTCTACACATTAGCCTTCGTGTATTCCCCCTCAAAGAATGCACTATATGGTGAGTGTAAGCAATTGTTTGACAAACTTACATGACAAGATCTGGCATATTAGCTCATACTGTGTAATATCCTTATATTTTTCTTGTCTCATTACTGTTTCAATTTGCTTTGGGTTAATAAGCAGAAGCTTTACTGTTTCTGAGCAATTTAGTATTGGAAATATGAAGGGATACTAAAATGTATACAACTAATTAGCTAGACTTGAGTTCTTACGCTCTTCTCTGATCAAGCTTATTGTCAATATGTTTGCATATAATGCTCTAACTTTTGACCTGACTTACACGCAACCCTTAAAGAGCAAGAATATTTCACTCATACTTTGTTCTAACAATAAGGTTAATATATTGACATCTGATAAATTTGACTGAAATATGAAAAACAGGCTGGTGGAAAAGTAGGAGTTAAGCTGATCTCTAATGTGGGAGGAACTTGGGGAAACTTGCTGTGGAGTGAGGCATGCACAGAGCCCATTTAGAGGGAGGTAAAGGATTAAATCTGTGGCACTTGTTTTTTTTTTTTTCTTAAGTAGAGGATGTAATCTGACTCATATGATGATTATAAAGCATTATTCCTCTCTAACAAATAAAGATTCTGTAAAATAAATATACCGAGAGCATTCTCTGCTCTAAGCACTGAATTTAAAATATACTGTGGGAGGTATGATGAGTGAAGGCTCTGTGGAGCTGGTGCTTTCTTTAGGGTTGAATTGAACTGTTACGGAAAGGTGCTATTTTTCTGTTATGAAAGACAAGACAAATGGCTGGGTGAGGATAAAGGGTTGCAAGAAATATTAGTCTACAGAAGTTATGAAGTAAAAACCTGCCAGGAAAAAAGATGTTTTTGGCAAAAAATGGATTGAATTTTACTTGCATATAGTTACAAACAGCAGCTAAGGAGCAACAGATTATACAAGAAATTATGGTCTTAAAACAGGGCAGAGGGATTTGTCATAAATAGCCGATGTATGTGCTTCCTTTCATCTCACAATAAAGTTACAAGTCCTTCCTTCATCTATTCCAAGGATGAAGAATAACTGGCTAGTCTTTGACTTACATGCAAAGGATTACAACTTTGGTCTACTATATTTATAACTTAGAATGAGCAAGTTCATGAAGTCTATGCTTTTTAAGTGTGAACTTTTGAATAATCAGAATAATGAAGTATGACTTAATTATATGCAAGTTGAAATAATATGACATGAAACTGCACAGGGGAGGAAATCTGCTTACACGACATGGAGAATATCTATCTAAAAATATGAAGAGAGTTATGTCATTTCATTAAATCTTAAGAACACCGTGATGTTGTGGGCTGAAGGGTGAAGAATTTAAAGGAAAGAATTCTTGGATATAGTTTTGTTGAATTGTACT
Organism: Chauna torquata; assembly: GCA_013399475.1. Classification (NCBI taxonomy): domain Eukaryota; kingdom Metazoa; phylum Chordata; class Aves; order Anseriformes; family Anhimidae; genus Chauna; species Chauna torquata. The sequence goes on along the minus strand of VXAL01007651.1, from coordinate 119,746 downwards.
GCCTTAGAAGTTGTTGAGTCTGTTGCTTCAGTGTTGGATTGGAAGTGCAGCCATGTTTCTAAATTTGTGCTAAATTAACCCTTATTTGTATTTTCCAGAATCACAGTTGAAAGACAATCCTGCTTTTTCTATGCTGAATGATTCAGATGATGATGTGATTTATGGGTAAGATTATAGAATACCTAGAGAGAGGGTTTTTTGATATGTTATTTTTGTAAGGTTCTCTTCCACGTTCATTAAATAACTGAAGGTTGTGGATTGTTAGTGAAAGCAGACTGCCTAAAGAACAGAAACAGCCTTATCCTGAAACAGAAATGCAATGAGAATGCATGTTATTTTGGTTTTTCTTTTTCCGTTTCTCAAAGGGATTACCATGGCACTGATACAAACAGGTAAGTAAGTATTAGGATGCTGATAGGTCATGGAGTGAAGGCAGCAAGGGATGTGAATGGAAAAGAATTCCTTTCAAGTTGGGAAAGATTGCAGGAGTCAGGTTGTGTTAGCAAAGGGACAGCTTATACAGAAATGCTGCAGAAAAGGATAATGGCTCTTCTTAACTGTCCATCGCTTACTGAAATAAGAATAACCAAATCTAGCAAAACTTCTTGGACTTGTGTGAGTTTATGTAATATAAAAATTATAGTAGCACCTGAAAACCCATCCAGGTCAGGGCTCCCTTTGCTAGACGCTGAACAAACTCATTGTCTGCCTTTGATGTTTCCACCTGTTACCAGGGTCACTGAAGTGGCTGAACAGTGAGGATAGGTAACAGTAACCTGAACAAGCTTGTGCTAGACTTAACTATATGCGTTGTCTGAGATGGCTTTCCTTTGTTTAGTTAGATGGTGGTAGTATCAGCTTGCTTCTATAGTAATCCCTGTCAGTAGTGGCTTGTAGCTGCTGGAATAACTTTTATTATATGTCAGTCTCTGGAGAGAAGTCATATTTATTTTTCATATCCCCAACAAGGAAGCAAAACAAATACAAACTTATTACTCAAGTAACAATTTGATGCCTCAGTGTATTTTAGAACTTTGCTGTTCAATTTAGACTTACTAACTGATCACCATGTTCAAAAGAAGTTTTTTAAAAAATATATCTGTTTCACAGGAGTGACTATGAAGAAATGCCACTTCAGAATGGCCAAGCTATCAGAGCCAAGTATAAAGAGGAATCAGACAGTGATTGATTGATTGATTTTGATGTAGACAGNTGATGTAGACAGACTTGTTCAGCTGGAATTAAAGCAATTTTGAAGTTTTCTTAGATGGACCACTTCTCTGGCTTTCTTACAGTCTGCTATCATCTGAACACCGAATCCCAGGAAGGACATCCTGCTTCTGTTTCTGTTTACAAAGTTAAAACTGAAAAAAAGAATGCTTGAAAAGGTCGTGGTAGAAACTTAAGGAAACCAAAATTTATACGCATCTTATAAAATGCCTGATGGCAGGATATCTATGGACTAAAATCTTTAAGTCTATTTCAATTATGAGGTGTCACTGATTATATACTGATTTTAAAATTGCTTCTTTGCTGCTTGGTGGTTTGTGGGTTTTTGGTTTGTTCGTTTGTTTGTTTGTTTTTCCAGTAGGATTATGTAGAACAGAGTG
>VXAL01007651.1:34386-106278 GCA_013399475.1 Chauna torquata | reverse complement strand
GCGCCCCCAACCCCAGCGGCCGGCAGTGCGCCTGCGCGCTGCTGCGGAGCCCCACCCTACCCCCGCCGCTCTCTTTACGCCTGCGCAGTCCGCTCTCTGCGGCTCGGGCGCGTAGCAACGGGGAGTGCTACCTACGGGCTCGCTAGGTCCTGCGTCCCCCGCAAGATGGCGCGGTTTCCATAGCGACAGGCCGGCAGCGGGCGCCGCCATCGTGCTGTCAAATGGCCCAAGCTCCGGGCTGAGAGACGAGGGTGCCCGGCGCCTTTCTGCTTTTCGTGCAGATAGCTTGCAGTGTGTGTCCAGGTCTTGGGCGTTCCCGCGGAGATGTGCGAGAGGTCCCCCCTCCGACAAGGATCTACGTCTTCGTTTTGAAAACAAAGCTTGAAACGAAGGCCTGAGTGCATCATACACGTTCAGGAACTGAAAATAATAATTAAAAAAAAAAAAGAAAACAGGGAAAGACACAAAGAGTGTGTATTCTTACAGTTCTACACCAATCTCATTACTTTTAGCAGCCCAGATCAGAATTTGGACAATGAAATTAAAGGGTGCGCTTTTCGCGGTGTATGGATTTGTGTGTGCGTGTGCAGTTGTTACAGACTGCCCAGGTTACCAATGATACTAATTTCTGGGAGGCTGTGTACACAGTGGAAGATGCTGCTGAGGTTCAGGATGGCCCAGATGAATTGGTGAAATACTTCGAAGAAAGCAGAAAATAACTTAATGGGGGCAAGTGCAAAGGCCTACACTGAGGCAGGAATAATCAGCCCTATGAATGCAAGCAGGGTGGGGACCAGCTGACTTGGTAGCCATGCCATTGAGAGGAGCGAGCGTAAGGGGGACCTTTTAGATACCATTTACCTTTGTCTGGCCTATGAAGCTACTGTTAAAAAAGGAGGTGCTATGTTGGGGTAAGGCATCACAGGGAATACCATGTCTGGTTTTAGACATGTTTCAGGAAGGTTGTGAGTTACAGTCTTGGGGCCCTGAGGGCACAGGTGGCCTCAGCTGCCCTGATCATCCCAGCTGCAGCCTCGGCTCCAGGCCTGTCTCTGCAGCGCACCTCAGCCCTGTGTCCAGCTCAGTCTCCTGCTGCTCCTGACCGGTGTCCTGGGACAGACCCTGCCTGATCACCTCATACTGGGACTGTCCTTGGAGCCTGCTGGCAGCACCTGCCCTGCTCAGACGCACTGGGATGGCCCCGGGTCACGGCACTTCCCCTCAGCTCCCCCACTCCCCTCTCCTCCGAGCTGCTCCTGCTGGTGGAGAACTAATGGTGGGAATAACAACATATGAAAGAGATTTCTGAGGTGGGTTGTGAAGTCTTCCTCAATGGAAGTCTCCTAGAGTAGTTTGGATAATTATTTCTGCCCTACTCTGGTAAATGTAACAATGTTGGCTCGAGGTATAGAGATGGACAGGGCAACGGTGATGTTCTTCCCCCCCAGGCCAGCTTTATGAGCCTGTCACTGATGGTGGTTACACTCCTTGGTTTATTTCTGGTCTTTCATTTAGCTAAAGGTTTGCCTGAAATGAAGGCCCAAATCATCCATATATTCTTTGTTGGGCTTAGCTCTGTGCCCCACTAGCTGTTGTTCTCTCTTCAGCAATACAGTTGAAGAACATGATTAATCTTGATGTGCACAGGTGGAAGTATTTGAACCTATGGAATGTAATGAGGTTATAAAATTACAGGCTGATTAATTTTGCCATGTGAGTAAAATTGCAGTGCTGTACGTAATTTTAACTAAAAGCAGTATTTTTGTGACACCCAAAACACTAGGAAGGGCTTCTGTACCCTACGTACAGTTTATCTGGTAGAGCCAGTCTGCAAGAAAGGACTTTCCAGGCAAATTTCCAGACTTTGAAATAAATTGCATGCAATTTTGAGCTTCAGTACTCACACTTGGTTCTGTAATAGGCTGAACTGGGATATCCAATCCAAATGAAATTTCAACTGTTAATCTTTATCTGACATCAGATTTACTACTTGTAGGTAGACTAATTTTCTGCTTTTCACTGGTGCATAAAAAATGAATTCTTTTGAATTGTCTGCCTTCCTCTGTTTGTCTGTATTAATTGTTTTTTCATTCAGAGCTGAATATTTTATTTCCAAGAAAGAACTGTGTGCAATACAAGTGGTGTTTTTTGTGTGAGTTCTGGGGACATTGAGGTTAGTAGTATTTTCACATCTATAGTATCAGAAAAAGAACTTATGTGGAACTCAAAGACATTTCTCTTCCTGTGTGTGGCTTGAAGACCGAGTATATTTTGCTGATATCAGTCAGCTTTTATATTCTGTTGTGCTGAGTCTCCTTGATGTTAGAAAAATGAGCAACTTCCGTTTGATTACTTGTTGCTGGTAACAAAACCCAGAGACTTTGCAAAAACTGTTGTAACACTAAAGCTCTTTCTTTGATTGCATTTGCTTTTATCAGTTTTGGGGATGCTCTTCTGTGCATACTTCAGTCTAATTTTGGTGTCAAAGGAAGGAAAGGGGGTGGAGAACAGCCACCGGTTTTCTTTAAGGAAAGATAAATAAATAATGAGAGTGCTACTCATCTCTTAAAAGCAGTTTACTTCCACACATCTTTCTTTGATGGCTGCTGAAAAGGTAAGGACAACTTTTTTAAACTGTTCTCTATGACGTTACACAGGGGAATGCATTTTTACTTACCGAAATGGTGTTGTTTAGACTGCAATTATTTCATGGAAAGTCCACAACTGCAACTTAAAATAGTGTCTTTTTACTTTAAGTGTTGGAGTGGGGATTATTAAAATCACAAGACATAGGTTTGATAAAACATTATCAAAGAAGTCATAAATAATTTGTATGTGTGTATACAAGGATGTGAAAATTAAACTGTTGCAAGGCAGATAGTATAAAATAATACTTATAATTTTCTTAACTAAGAATAAACTTATTTGATTGGCCTCTACAAAATGTAACATAGCCCTACATTCCAGTAGCATTTGTGATCATTTCTATTCTGAACCTCCTAAATCTGTGTCCTAGCTACTGATGTATTACATCCATCTTTTGGGTTAATGGATAAAGTTATTTAATTATCTCAGGTTAGTGAAGGTTCTGGCTTTAGAAGATCAGTTTATTTGTACTTACTTAGTTGTCATTACTTTGCTGATGCTTAAGAATCTGAAAGGAGGTCAATAATACATTACATGCAAAATTGCTTTGAGAGAAAGTAGCTTGCTAAGTCAAGCATTTGTAAGCTTAAAAACTTATAAAATATGCTACTGTTTGCAAACTTTAACTTGTTCTGTGTATGCCTTTTGATTAACCTCCAGTTACATAATTACGTACTATCTTAGCTTGGTTTAAAAGAAAAAAGCATAGTGTTCTGAGACTGCGCTGTATGCGCGCACACCTCCCTCTCCTAAGATGTGCCAATGTTGGTTCTCTTATCTCCTTTACAATGGCTTGGCATCATGTTCTCAAAAAGCTGCTCATCCATCTGCCTGATACTAGATTATGTTATATATGTGATTTAAAATAATGCGTGAACAAAATACTTTATATGAGCTTTGTGCTGAAGAGGAAGAAGTATTGTGGTATTTACTAACTAGGTTGCTGTTACTTTTGGTTTTACACAGCAGGTGCTTGGCTCTCTGAGGTTAGCTGACCATGTAAGATAGCTAGCTAGCTAGCTAGATTTTATGGGTAGATATGAAAGGAGAGCATCTGTGAAGGTTTTTAAGATTGTTTTTTCCTGTCAAGGAGGGTCATTACTGGAAAGACCACTTCTTTAACACTACCAAAAACTAATTTAATGCAGACAGCTTCAGTGTTAGAAAAGCTCTTCTTTTACAATGGTGGTGAGCTTTTCAGTCCACCTTGAAATAGCTTCCTTGAAATGATTAAGAGCTCAAGTCTGTTGCAAGGCACAAGGATTATCCCATTTGGGGGGTTGGAGTATTTTATTTGTTTTTGAAGCTACCTCATCATTAAGTTAGATTTTGAGTTATCGTTGAATGCGCAAGAAAAACTGACAGAACACAATGGTTGCTTGAGCTTAACTCTTCATGAAAATTAAAAAAAAAAAACAAAGCAAAACAAACAAATGGAAAACACAACAAAAAAAAACCTGTAGGGATGTCCAGGTGCAGTAATCATAGAGCTGCTGGATATGCAATGGATTTTAAGCTTTATTCTGTGCAGTGTATGATGATCTTGGCCAGCAGGGAGACTTGTGGAGGCTTTTTGTCTCTCTGCATAGTGCAGATGTTGTTGGACAAAGGGCCCCTGGCACTTCTCTCTGCAGTAAATTTGTTCTGCTGTTTGGTGTCAGAAGGTGATCTTGGTCTTTCCCTCCTAGTCCTCTTTGAAAGCAGCCTACTGCTGGCATATTAGATTCAATGGTTAGATGATCTATCACTGTGATTGGAATATGAAGTATTGCAATAGACCAACTGTTTGGAGTGAGGGCATTTAAGTATCGCCGATGGGCTGAGGTCAAAAGCCTTTCTGAGGAAACCTACCTTTCCTCCTGGAGAGCATAGCTGCGACTCGAAAGTGGAAACAAGGGAAGGCTCTAGGCTATTCCCTCCCTCACGCCATTTAAATTTGTACAAGATTGAACAGCTGAAAACATCCTTTTGTAAAATTTTATGTGCACCTCTAAATAAAATTCTGTATGCCCTCAATATTTTTCATACGCTAAGATGTCATGTGAAATCCGTTTCCCAAAATAGGTTTGAAATATGGAAATCTTTGGGCTTTTCTGTGAAGAAGGGAGGTAGTCCTTTTTAAAGAATTTGGAGGAGATACCAAACAGCAACTATTTCTGTGCTTGCTTAAGAGCAGATGTTGCTCTTAGTAACTGTTGTACAGTGGCATGTTCTTAGTAGCTCTGTAAGATGTTTGTATATTTACTTTAAGATCGCTAGAGCAGTTTTATTTGATCCCCCTAATAATGACTATCATGAATTTTCTAGCTCATTCTGATGCTTCAGCAGGAGCTTCTGATGATGTTGTAAATATGCCAGGCTTTGGAAATCCTGGGAGTTTGCAGAAAGCCTAACTTTCGAATGCTGTAATGGCTGTTTTGGTATTCTGTATAGTGCAGAGGTCCCTGAGTTTGTACTGACTGCTCTTTCAGATTGTATTGACTTAAACAGAATTGAAGGCTCTAAACATATTAATTAATCCTTGGAGATATCCTTGAGGTAAGAGATTAAAGCAGGCGAAGGTGGCAAGGGCCTTTGAAAATGACATATATTGTGTTAAAAAATTGCTAGGGCTTTTTAGGTTTCAACTGAGTAATATCCTGTGAAATTGCAGTTGGTAAGGAAATAAAATGTGATTATGCCTATCTCTGTCTCTTTTGTTTCCACAGGAAACCAATCTTTTTTTTTTTTCTTAACACTTCTTCTGTGAAATGCTTTGTCCTTCTGGTGTCTGTTGAAGAGTTTCATGAAAAAAAAAAAAAAGAATGGAATGTATACTGTTTATATCAAAATAACATATCACCTCCTGCTTTTTTACTTTTTTTGTGTGTGTGAAGTTACTTAGCTAACTTGTGGCAAGCTGTATGTAAAGTAATTCCCTGCACCTACAAAAATACATTGTCACTATACAGTTGAAGGGTTTTTGTTTTTTTTTTTAACCTTAAAACTCTCATTTTTATTTTAAAATAATGGTCTATTTGGTCAGATTCTCAGTTGAGGTGCATGCATCAGTGAGATATGTGTAACTGCTTCACTGAACTTTTACCCTTCCATCTTAGTGGAAAGTCTGATGGTATGTATTTAGTTCAGATTAACTTTGAAACACTTACCCTGTTTTCATATATTCAGCTTTTAATATTTGGTGTTGCGTAACTGGAACACTCTTACGTTTCCTGTAATACACACTAAACACTAGACAGTAGTATTAAAACTGAATGGGATGTGTTAACTGAATTAGGTTCAATAATCATTTTCTTTCTCCACTTCATTAATTATTTTATATGTTAGTAGGAGTTTTACAAAAGTGAAGGTCACAGAATATATCCAAAATACAGTTGTGAATCTGTTTTAATTTTTATAATTCTCATGTATTTGTATATTAATATCATCAGTTCGGTGTAAAAATTTTTAGTGCGCTCAGCACGATATAATATGCATCTTAACTCTTCAGTGTTTGTGTGCATTAACAAAGATAATGGCATTACTGTGTGACGAACACTTTATCTAGACTTAACAGAAATCAGACTTGATAGAAATGACTCTTAAAGGGTATTTCACTTCTTTCTCTTAGGCTTGTGGTATTTTGTCTTTTCAGTAAGATGAGATTAGAAAGGGGTATTTCTGTCTCAACCAGTATGGCTTTTCCTGTCATGGGTTCTCTAGGCATGTGCTTGAAACTAACTTAAGCTTCTTTATTGGTTGTTTTATGTTGACTATCTGAAAAATGTGAAGATGCATGGCTGAGTGTTAAGGGACATTATGGTGAGACTCTCCGAAGAATGGGACTGTCTTAAAAACTCTCCTGTATCTGAATTTTTGCATGAAAGCTCTGAGTATAGCAAAATGCGGTCTTCAGAAAGTATTACTCGAATACTATTTGAAGTGTCTTGAAGAAGTGAGGAGAAGGGATAATAACATGTTATTTTTTTTCCCTAGATCCTGAAATTCCAAATCTGCAAGATCAAGTAAAACAAACCACTTCCTTAAGTCCTTTGCTGGCTTTTGATGAATTCTGCCTCCTCCTGGTGACAGTTAAATCTGTGACTGGGACCTTGCTGCAAGCTCTCATCTCTTTTAGAACCACTCTCAGCAAAAGCGGGGAAAAAAAAAAAAGAACAAGAAGTTCTTTTATGTGAAAAAGTCAAGACTACCAAGACTACTGTGACCTTGCTAACTGTTCATATTCCATGGGTAGTGGAGACACATAAATGTATTTTTTTCTTTGAGGTTATGACACAGTGAAACATATCACCAATCGGGAAAGAAGACAGACTCTTGATAAACACTCAAATCACTTGAGAGACACATTATATTCTGTGAAGTAGTATCCATCGTTTTGGATGTAGTAGAGCAGTAAGTTAGGAGTCTACAAAGTAAGTGAAGTTTGGGGAAAATGGCCTGTGAATTTAATCTAAACTTCCTTAAGGAACTGGAGCAAGAGGCTGTTCTGGAAGTCCTATACCGTGACCAGATGGTGAGAAAAACAGAGGAAGAAAGAGTAAGGTATCTGCCATTCCTCTTTTCATGTATTTCTGATCCTTTTTTTTTTCTCAGGAGTACTTTTCTTTCTCTTTTCTGTCCTTCCTGATGTATTCCTTCTTTTGTTTGATGTTAGCTAGTAAGTTTTTATTCTTTGGGAAAACTAGGGGTTATCCAGAGCCTCTTGGATTTACCAGGCTTCTGACTACTCTACATTAAAGATGAGCAAATACTGTTCAGTGAATAATCTACTTAATGAATTTTACTTCTAGCATTCATAGAAGGTACAGTTGTTGCCTGTATTTCTTCCTCAATGAACGCTTTATGACATTCTCATCATGCTCTTACATATGCTTGTATAGTCCTGATAATGCAGAACACATTCAGATCCATGGCTGGCTTATTTAACATATGTAGTGCCAAGACCGAAGTTAACAGTTGTTGGATACCTCCTCATCATGCTGAATCCATCTCTGTTCCTCCTTATATACAACAGATAGCAAGAGCACTACACTTTCTTAGAGGATGTCAATAGGTGTTTTTGTTTGTTTCTTTCTTTCTTTTAATTTTTTTTTTTTTTTTTTTTTTTTAAGCTGGGATTGGGACCTAAANTGGGGGATTAGGAAACTGAAAATGCAGCTGCAGCAGCTTCGATGGAAAGGGGCAAGAAATGTAAGCCATGAATACCAGGACAGATCTTGTGCTCGCTGTCAGAAATCCCTTGGGTTGTTGATGAACAGAGGTGCAGTATGCAATGGGTGTAGTCATCGAGTGTGCTCCGAGTGCCGAGTCTGCCTGAATCCCTGCCTTTGGAAATGCACCATTTGTTATGCTCATGGGTAAGGAATTTTAATGGTTTTGATAAGTGTTTATTTACACTGGTTTTGTTTGCACTGGTTTAAATGCTGGATATACACTGCTTTTGTGTGTGTCTGTTGCTTTAAACAGAACCAAAGCCTCTGGCAGAATGAAAATGTTGGATGTAGTCCTGGCACCAAAGGAACTGATAGGAATTTTGCCTTATACTTCATGTAGTCAGGATTTCCCTTCCTGTGTTTAGCAAAATGGATCTTCAGGGTAGGCCAGAGATGGTGGTGTCTCTCTTACAATGATATTAATTGCAAAGCGCAGAACCGTCTTAGTATGTGAGCTCTAGATGGCAGTCGTGCCCCTGAGTCAATACTGAACTGATGCACCATAAATAGTTGCTGAAGGTGCTGTTTTTCCACATAGTATATCCAATTTCTTGACAATTTCCTAATCATTATTATTATTTTAGCTCATACTACAGAGGTGAGGAACCTGGGTTGATAAATAGTGTGAAGTCATGTTTTGTGTATATTTAAAAAACAAAAATTGTTAATAACATTATCAGGAACTGTTTAAATATGGTCAGAGCAGAGATCCAAGTTTGTTTACACTGAATTTGTTAGTTTTTTCCTTTACTACGTCACCTTGATTTTGTTTTCCTAGGAACAGGAAGCAATCTTTCTTTTACTGTATTGGCACAATTTTTCTATCAAAACACTCCATTAAATCAAAACACTCCCTTCTATTAATTTGCATCTTGCTAAACCAAATGGTGTTGATATATTTCCACCCCTGATGAAAAATATGTAATATTCTGTATGTAAAGACAGAAAGTTTTGAAAATGAATCAACAGCTGTGCTAGATGATATAAGTCCACTGTACAAAGGGTAAGCATTTGGGTGAAATTTTACTTTATTCGAACACAAGACTAATGTACCACTTCAATCCCTCTTAAGATGCCAAATTGAGGTTTAAATAATGCATAAGAAATTTAAGGCAAGGTATCAGTCTTAAGCTAAATGAATTTCTGCTTGTAGATTGAAGTAATTTTCAGAGTAATTGAAGTAACTTGCAAGAGTCAAATCTGCTGAAAATCTGCTCTTGACAGCTATGTATTCTGACATCATTTCATACTTGTTAATCGTTACCTTTCTGATACTGTGATCCTGGTGCCTGTGTAGAACATTGACATCACTGGTGATAGTCTCTTCAAAATGGAGAGTGGTGGGCCATGAAGCCATCGCACCGCCATGGAAGTGAAGAAAGTCTGTTTTCTTCTCTGCTTCAGAGTTGTTGAGTTCAGTGTGTGCTTCCTAGTAGCTATCCCAAGTTCTGCTTGGGAGCATATCCTCTATCATTGATTTTCCCCCCTCCTTTTGCTAGGCTGCAAAAGTGCCTGGGGCTGTGTTGCAAGTTGTTTGTATAGACTGGAACGGACTCAGGACTCCTGGCTTCAGATCAATGCCTAGAGCAGAATTTATTGCTTTCCACATGCAGTCCCACATGGCAAAAAGGAGGAGAAAAAAAAATAAAGAGAGGAAGAGTTCTTTGTTTTCAAACTCGCAGCAAAATTGGTCAATGTTGTGAGCAGTCATGAAATCTGAGTTTTCTGGTAGGATTAAGAAGGACTGTTGGATTGTTAAGTGGTTATTAAACAGTTAAAGAAATGCACTTTAGAAAATGTTGATTCAAATGTCTTTTGCTTGTTTTTCAGAGATGTGAAAGTAAAGGCTGGTGAATGGTTCTTTGAGGAACGAGCAAAGAAATATCCAGATGAAGGTAATTGGTGGAACAGGCCATAAACTGCTATGCAATTTATAGTCCTCATCTAAGTGAAACACAGAATGTAGTCTGCCGCTGTATTTGACGTTTCATACATTTGGTGGGGGAGATCTCAGAAATTATCTTGCCTTGTTGTCTATACAGTAAATGAAGTGTAAACACAAGCTAGCAGAAGGCATTTGAAAGAATAATTTACTTTGTGTGAGTAATCAGAATAAGAAAATTACTGGCTGTATCAATTTGAATTGATGAGCACATAAGGCTATTAAGAAATACAATGACATGTGAAATAAATATGGAAATGTTAAAAGATATGTACAGGAAGGAAATGATCTTGCATCCATTGTCAAAGTTAAAACTTTGATTGTTTTCACTGAGAAAATTTCAGAGCTTAAAGAAGTGATGGAGTGGAATAACGGAAAACATATATAGATATAAATCAACATAAAGCTAAACACCTACTGTTTCTTTACTTTCAGCCAGCTGTGTGATTGCCTTCTGTTCATTCTTTTCAGTGCAATTAAAAATACAAAGCACTGAAAGAAATTATAGAGGATGTGGATGGATTGCCCTATGGGAAATGTGATTCACAAACCAAGGGGTTGTTAGTCTTCATTTTTTCACCTACAATGACTAATGAGGTGGAGAGGATTTCCTTCATCTTTCTGTTGAAGCTGCTCCACTTCATATAGGCAGCTATTTCCCTTTGTACTTGACTGCACTTTAATGTTCAGTTTCACTTCCAGTATCTCTGTCTTAACTAGATTTAAGAACAGCTGGTGAAAAGGAAAGCACTGGATCTTTAAATATGTCTTGGGAGTCCTGAATAGGAAGCAGTTTATAAATGGAAGAATGTAACCAGGCAAATTTTAAGTAGTAGTTAGCATATTGCTAACTACCAAAGGCAGCAGTTAGCATATTAAGAAACTGAACTACAGTTTCAGCTAAACAATTCGTTTAGAATTTAAAAAAATATATACAAAAACAAACAACAAAAACAAACAAACAAAAAAACCGTTCACTTAATTCTGTTCTAGGTAACACAGTTTCTGGCTTTAAAGTATCAGTTGACTGATTTTTTAAAGTGCGGTTGTATTCCATAACCATTGTTAATAATATTCCCTCATATTCTTCTCAGAGAGTCTGAAGCTGGTAATTTTAACAATCTCTCGCAGTTATTGGAAAATGATATGTTGTTCTCAGACATTGAACCTGATATAGCAAAGTACTGAATGTCCCTCTTTCCAGTAAAATAAATGAGTTCTCACCTTGCATTATCAAAGCATTGTGGGTGCTTTGAAACATTTTGCTTAGGTAGTCTAAGAGTAATGTTGTTGAAGTCATAAAGTTCTAAGTATATACAGAAAGTAAGCCTGTAGAGAGAAATGTGTTTTGTTTGGTTCCTTTGATTAGACCAACTGGTGTGGTTAAAGGAATTTAAAAAATTGAAAACTTTCAAACAGCAGTCGTCTTAGTTGTGTACCCTTCAAGCCTGGAGAGACAGTGCCCTCTTTTGGTTTGATAATATAACACAAGTGAAGTATTCACTGTAAACAAAGTTCACTGTAACATGTGTTGTTTCAGTTAAGTTTTCTCATGTTGTAGAGTCAAAAAAATCAGTGTGCTTTTTACTAATTTCGTGTAGTTTCTACCTAAAAATCATATTTTCATAAAAGTGGCGGATTGCCTTTACTGACTAGTAGGTTAAAAATCTAAGAAATCATTTAATGATACAATGAATCGAGATACCAAGTATTACTTATTCATAATAGAGCATTAAATGTGAAGTTCTGATTGAAATCTGTAACATCAGTAAGTTGATTATTGTTTCTACCACCACCAGGATCTGCTACTTATATGTAATATAATTAATGATGTCTTCAGCAAAGCATGGATCGCGTGCTGCTTTCTGTATTGTTATTATTAGGAATGATTAGTGATTAAAACCGCCCCAGTTGGCTGTTCGTTGCATGCATTTAGTCCTTCTTTCTGTTTGTGATCACTCAGGAGCAAACTACGTTTTCATGAGCCTTCATTGTTCGTGCCTGATGGAGCGGTCGCTCCTTGCTGTTCTTTACATCATGTGGCTGCTCACCTGAGGAATGTGGCATGGTTGCTGTTTCCCCACAGGGACAGCCTTAGCAAAGGGTTTTTGCCTATGTTCATGAGCGAGTCATGCATCATCATAGCTGTTCAGTTCTCTACTGGGAAAAGGGAAAGAATTTTTCGTAAGATGCAAGAAATTACCATGTGCCTACTCTTTCAACACATTTTCAAGCTTTCCACAGTGTTTGAATTTTACGGTTTAATTGCATTTCCGTGCACTACCTGCCTCCTAGGCCTCAGGAGGCTGAGGGCACTTAGCAACCTGAAGAAGTGGGCCTATTAGTATCCCTACGTGATCGTCCTCAGGGTTTGGGAAGAGCTAGTCTGAACATGTCACCTGAAAAAGGGGAGGGTGAAATCACGATAGCGTTTGTGTTACAGGAGAGACTTGCATGTTGCCTAGCATATAGTTGATTTGTGAGATAGGAACTGATTTCACTCCTGGTGTGTATGTGCATGAACTTCTGTAAATACAGGCGAGTTCCTGAAAAGGCACTGATTTTAAAAAGTGCTATACAGGCATTAGTAACTGCTGTTGTTGTGAAATGACCTTTTTTTTTTTTTTTTTTTCTTCCTTCACAGGCAGACATGAGACGGCTGGTGCAAAACTCTTGAAATCTTATCAGAAACTGAGGTAAGACTCATGAAAGGACAAATGGTCCTAGGACACTGAGGCTTCGTATAGGTAATATACGTTGTATGTTATAAACCAGCCAGCAGTTTGTATTTTTTGATTATAAAGAATAAATTTCAGTATCTTTGGAGTACAAATGATACAAGCATAGAAAAATTGACACTCTTAAATCTTGGCAACCCATAGAAATGGTCTCAAGTACAGAAGAGAGTACTATTTTTAGAGCAATAGTTGAAATTTACTTGAAATGAAGGAGTGTGCAGTGTTTTTGTTATATCTGCTTATATTTTTTGTATACCTATTTTCATCATTATCATTCAAGTTTACACACTACTTTCAAATGATGAGAGGTGAAAATTATTAGGTATAATAGCAATAGCATTTATATTTGCTCAATGGCAGATTTTGCTGATTTGATAGTTTTAGAATAAATATGAGACAAGAAGCTCTGTATTCAGGAAGATGCGTCTGGTTACCAAAATTTAATACAAGTAAAAAATCCACTTTATACTGAATAAATACTTTGATGGTTTGAGGCCTAAGCATAACCATGCTTAAAATATTACCAGTGATATGTAATGAAATAACAGTCCACTTAAACTATATTGTATAAAGGAAACCCTCTTCCTTAAAAAAAAAAAAAAAAGATACAAAGAGATGGTGACAATTTTACAATCATTAATATTACGATAATACAGCAAAGCATAGCTGTATAAGACAGAAACTTGTAGACGGTTAGATATGATCCTAACAAGGGCTTTATAAGGACTTGCTTTTACCTAGATATGGAAATCAAAAGTGAATTTCACTGGCTGCGCTTAGGGTCTGGCGATAACAGACTGTAGTCAGATTTTTTTTTTTTTACAGGCCAGGGCTACTTACAACAGATGAAATGGCTGGAATGCTGTAAAAGGGCTCTAACAGCCCTGGGCCCAGGCAAGGAAGGATCCTTATAGTATTGTAAATAAAGACAACTGTTTTCTGAAAACATCTCTGAAACAGAAATGAGGCATATTACACTGGAACTGTGTTTCAGCACTTGGGAGACAGACTGTAATGCTGCTAACCACAGAGAAGTCTAGAAAGCCTGTCCTGAATTAGATCTTTCTGACTGTTTTAAGTTAATAATTCTGCCTAGAGAAGATGGAAAGGCAGTCTTAATTCTTGCAAACACAGGCAATAAGCCTGTGCTTCAGCTCTTAAAGACAAGATCTCAACCCAGATCTTCAGATTGCAGGAAAGACAGATAATAAAGATACTATGCATGTATTTGGCTTATTTATCCATGTATTAGCATAATATAATAATTTTTGTACTGTTTATTGTCTTTTAAATTTCTAGTAAAATTTCTGTTGTACCTCCAACTCCACCTCCTTTCACTGAATCCACAGCAGGAAGTAACATGAAGGTAAATGTACGTATGTGCAGAATATATGTACATATTCATGCACCTCTTAGGGTTCTATTCATATGAAAAGACCATCTACAGAAATGCAGTGAACAGCAACAACTGCTGTAACATCATATTGCAATATAAATGCTGCTTTATGTTTCTGTCACTTTTTTATGCTGCATTGGTAGTAGGAGAAAGGTTAGAGTCTCTCATGAGAGATGTTCTCAATTAGCTTTCAGTTTTTGAGGGAAGTGATTAATCTCCTCTACTTGGCACTTGCATCTAGAGTACTGCATCTGGTTTTGGGTTCCTCACTATGGGAAAGATGTTGATGAACTGGGAGCATATTTAGCGGAAAGGCACCAAGAAGGTTGGAGCTCAAGCACTTGTCATGTAAGGAAAAGCTGAGGGACCAGGGATTGTTCAGTCTGGGGCAAAGATGACTTTAGTGGATCCTGAGCTCTTTAGCACCTATGGGGGTGGGGGGGAGGTCAGCCAGATGACAGAGCTGGACTCTTCCCAGCAGTTCATGGCAAGAGAAGGAGAGACAACAGGCAGAAGTCGAAACAGGAGAGGTTCAGACTGGGATTAAGGAGTCCCTTCCCCACCATGAGGATGGTCATGCAGTGGATCAGGTCACCCAGAGATGCTGTGTGGTCACTGTCCCTGGAGATTTTCGAGACTCAGCAGGATAGAGCACTGAGGAACCTGGTCTGAGCTCACAGCTGAGCCTGCTATGAGCGGGAGGTTGGGGTGAGACCTCCTGAGCTCCCCTCCAGCCTGGGTGATGTTGTGATCCTATGATATTCAGTAGTTGTTGATAAAGTGATCATTGCATGTGTTATTTTCATTTCTGAGTGAAAAACAGTGATTTTGATGGTTTGCGTTATAGCCTTTGCCTTACAGATTCTAGTGGGCAGGATAATACGGTGTGGCTCAGAACTCATTGAAAGCATACAAAGTTACTATTTCAATTCGTTTTGGACTGCATCCTGAGGCTCTAGTTTTGAAATCCACTGCTATTCTGGTAAGCATTCTAATGTGTGCTTACCTGGAGTTTGATGAAGATTCTTTGATTCAGAGGCACAGGAGCATCTGTGATAGATAGGACTTTCCCACATGCAGTATTAAATACATTACAACAAATCTGTGATGTAATTAATTGTATTTATGAAATTGCTATGTGATCTTCCTACAAGGAGTTCCACTTTTACATCAGATAGTATGGAACTGAAAAGATTATTCTGTCATCATACATTAGTGGGACAGGTTGCAACCATGTCCTCCAACCATGTTTGCACCTGTCAACGACAGTTTGCAAACCATGTTTGCCAACATATGTCCTCAAATGTATTTGTCTGCAGAAGTGAGCAAAGGCTGCAGCCTTACCATTTGCTTGTTAAACGATCATGGAAATTTTAAAACAGCAAATATTTTATGTTTTCTTACTCTTGGACTCTCCCATTTGCAGGATCTCAGACAGTCTAAAAGTTTTAATAAATCTGTGGAAAACTTGTTTTTGTCTCTCACAACGCATATAAAAAGTAAGTAGCTTTCACTGCTTTGTCATTCTAGAGTAACATAGTCAAATATTTCAATTTTTTGGCCAAATTGATGGCCATAAGATAGTTATAAACAAAGAATATTGACTAATGGCTGAAATGACTAATGCCGAGACTGAGCCAACCGGAAAAGTAATACAGTAAGTCTAATTCTCCTTCAGTATTCTGCTATTTGTTTAAAAAGCTGATGTTACCAACCAAGAATGCCTGTCTTGTAAAGATGTAAAAAGACTGCATAATGTTATTTTTAAGTTTACTGGGTATTCAGATGCAGTATATTTAACTCAAGTTAGCACAGAGTAATGCCTACTTTCTACTGAAGTGATCTTCCTGTTAACTATTTAACTGAACTCAACTGATCCTGTAAATAACCTATCACGTAATGGAAGTAGTGTTTAATATTTTCTCTCTCTGGCATTTTTCAAGAGGACTTCTTTCTCAGTCTCTCTAGGTGTTTTTTGTTTGTTTGTTTGCTTGCTTGTTATGTTGCTGTTGTTTTGTTTGGTTTGGTTTTGGTTTTGTTTTTTCACTGTGTGCTTCTAAGAACTGGCCAGTCCTAACAACTCTTCTTTCATTCTGATACTTTTGGTTCCTTCCATTCACTTCTACTGCCTGCTGTTCTTCAGGCTGCAGTATGCACCTCTAAGGCTTACTACACTGGGGACAGCCTGTCTTTGTGAAGAAGAGATTAAAGGCATCAATGACCAGAGGAAAACTACCTCTGAGGTTTATGAAGATTACAGGAGCTTGCAAATTTGCATGTATTTGAACCAACCTTAGTGTCTTCTTACTAGCTTCATCTTAGGCAACCACAAATACAGGATTAGACCTGAGTAAATTTGGCTTTAGTGTCTTTCTGCCTTTCCCCCTAACTCGTCTTAGCTCTTGTTCACAGTTTCCTCTGACTTCGTCCATCCATCCTAAAGGCCTGTTCTCTTTTAACTACACAGATTTAATATTGTGTCTAGGTGAACACATACTAAAGCTATGCAGAGACACAATATCTGTCTCTCCTGAACAGAAGAGTGGTGCAGGGTGCCATAGATACTTTGTTACTGGAATTACATAGCTGAGGCAGCACAGAGTTGGATGCAAATTAATTTATTCTGCTTTCTGTTAGTTTGGAGCCTGGTCATATCCCGCAGTTACTGGACTGCAGTCCAGACCCCATCAGGACTGCAGCAAGCAACTTTAATAGTTCACTTCTACCAAAAGGAAGGTCCTACTCTCCTGACATCTCTCCTCTGTGATGTCTCTGGTCTCAGACTGCCCTTGCTTAACCTGAACTAATGTTTCTAGACCCCTCTGAAAGCTGATTTAGCTAATTAACGAGCAGTCCACTAACTCGGACAAAACATATGGGTACTTTTCTGCTGGTTTATTGAGTTAAATAGGCTGAATTGGGGGTTTATATGTCAGAGCTGGCACAACAGAGGGTGCTGTGCCATGTGGCCAGGAGCACAGAGGGAAGAGCAGTGGTTGCAGAGGGGGATGGCAGCAAATTGTTAGGTCAACTTAGCTGTATGTGGAAACCACACGCAGTTGCTATTATCCTCAGTTAGTATAAGAACCTTTTAATTTGTGAGAAAATAACAGGCTGTTACAATCACTAAAGCCAATAATTAAAAGGTAGTAGAAAGTCTTATAGAGAGAAAGACTTGTGCTCCTTGACTGAAGAAAATAGCTTTATCAGACAATAAAACCTGGTACTGTGCTGATAAATGCTTTCAGTCACAAGTGTCTAAACTTAGTGCCCTATATCTTGTCTAGATAAAGATGTCCTGGTTTGCAGAGGTATTTAATACACCCAGCTCTTGTGTGTTGCAGTAAATAAATGTGGAGAACCTAGTTCTGAACCTACCTTTGATTCTCTTGCTACAGCCAATGTGTGTGCATGTCTGAGAGCAGCAGGAACAAAGGATTAGGATGTGCAGCACAATGCCTCTCTTGTACAGTCTGCTCTTGGTGGTGTACCTCCTGTTCTGGCACGGTTTGGCAGCAACAGGAGATTATAATCCAATGCTTGCTATTTGGTGGATGTAAAACGAGTTGTTGGTTGTAGTTTTATTTGCAGTGCAAAATTACCCTTGGACCTAGCAATAGTGCCCATCATACTAACCATTTGGGTAGAGATGCTGAAGGAGGAATAGGTCTGCAAAATGAATATGCTTTTTTTTTTTTCCTCACAATAACCTGTTTTGTAACTTGTCCATTTTAAGAGAGTGTGAGGCAAGCTTTTGTTAAACTTCTCAAACTGTATTTACTCCATTAGATCTCTCACTACAGTCTCTTTTATGGTCTCTGATTTCACTGTGTATTTTAAAAACCTGGTTTCATTTATAGTCAGAGATGACTTAATTGAGCTTGCCTTAATGGCACACACAGAGTACGGTAAACATCTGATGACTGATTGTTGCTAAGAACAAAACTAACCCAAAGTGGCTTTAAAATCACACTTAAGAGTGCAATTGTTTCTGAGTACCATAATGACGTATAGTCTGCTGTCTGAGGTTCCTCCACAGAGATTTATGTCATGGGAGAAATATTTATTTCTTCTGAATGAATTAAACATGCGATAGCTATTTCATGTACCACTTATAAGTTATTAATTCTTCATGAGAGACTATCTAGGATTTACAACAAAGTGTCTGCTGCTAAGCCTGCTGGTTTTAGGTACGCAAAATATAATCATACAAAATAGGACAAGTACTTGCCTTCCTCTCTGTTTCTTACTCTTAGGAGATGAATACTGAAACTGTAGGATGAAAGTTTGAAAGATACATTGTTGCCTATAAATCTACAGGATTGCTTGCAATGTTTGTTATAGTTACTTCTCTTTTTGTATTCACTTCAGAAATCTCTAAGTCCCAGAATGATATGGCTGACAGAAGTCTCCTAACAACAGATTACGGGCAGAATGTGGAAAGAAGGAAGCAAAGGAGGAGCCAGTCTGACACTGCCATCAACATTACAAGCAGGGTATCCGAATTGTTATTTACAATCTCTGACTGAAGGGCTGTTTGAGGAATGGAATATGTTTATAAGAATCATGGCTTACACGGTGGGATTTTACTTTTATTTATGAACAGGACTTAGCTGATGTTCACTGTGGCCAGAGCTCTGATTCTTCAGCTGGTTTTTGACTGAGTCTCCACACTTGGTCTCAGCCCAGAGTTGAAATGTTAGACTGAGATTTTACAAAGATCCTGACATGGGGAGGGAGAGGATGGGTTGCTTTGCTCTCAGGTGCTCGCAGACAGAGTTGGAGCTGATTGACATCTGCCGTATGTGATCACTGGGCTGCAGGGAAGTTCTCTGTGTCTTGTCTTCCTCCTACCCATCTTGCTGCTGAACAGAACTAAGCTATGGCCGTCCAAAACCCATCCTGACACTTTCTGAGCACTTTTTTTTTGGCAAGGAGAAAACATTGACTGCTGCTAGTTGTTGGGCAGCTTCCCTTTTCCTTTCACTTTGGTTAGTCTCTAGCTGCCAGTGTTTTCATGGAATCATAGAATATCCTGAATTAGAAGGGATCCACAAGGATCATCGAGTTCAACTCCTGGCTGCACACAGAACAGCCTGAAAAAAAAGGTCTAAAAATCAGACCATGTGTCTGACAGCATTGTCCAAACACTTCTTGAGCAGAAGACAGGCTCGGTGCCATGACCACTGCCCTGGGGAGCCTGTTCCAGAGCCTGACCACCCTCTCAGAGAAGAACCTTTTCCGAACACCCAGCCTGAACCTCCCCTGTCACAGCTCCATGCCGTTCCCTCGGGTCCTGTCACTGTCACCAGAGAGCAGAGATCAGCGCCTGCCCCTCCGCTGCCCTCGTGAGGAAGCTGCAGGCCGCTCTGAGGCCTCCCCTCAGTCTCCTCTTCTCTGGGCTGAACAACCCAAGTGACCTCAGCTGCTCCTCATATGTCTTCCCCTCCAGACCCTTCACTATCTTCATAGCCCTCCTTTGGATGCTCTCGAATAGTTTTATGTCCTTCTTATACCGTGGTGCCCAGACCTGCGCACAGCACTCGAGGTGAGGCCACACCAGACAGACAGAGCAGAGTGGGACAATCCCTCCCCTCGCCCGGCCAGCAGGGCCGTGCCTGATGCACCCCAGGGCACGGCTGGCCCTCCTGGCTGCCAGGGCACGCTGCTGGCTCGTGTTCAACTTGCCGTCAGCCAGAACCCCCAGATCCCTTTCTGTGGGGCTGTTTTCCAGCCTCTCATACCCCACCGTGTACGTATAGCCCAGGTTGTCCAGTCCCAGGTGCAGAATCCAGCACTTGCTCTTGTTAAACTTCATGCGGTTGGGGATTGCCCAGCTCTCTCATTTGTCAAGATCTCTCTGCAAGGCCTCTCTACCCTTGACAGAGTCAACAGCTCCACCTAATTTAGTATCATCTGCAAACTTACTTAATATACCTTCCAGTCCTGCATCCAAGTCATTTATGAAAACATTGAAGAGAACTGGCCCTAAAATGGAGCCCTGCGGAACCCCACTGGTGACTGGCCGCCAGCCTGATGTAACCCCATTTACTATATCTCTTTGAGCCTGACCCGTCAACCAATTGTTTACCCACTGTGTTATGTACTTGTCTAGCTGTATGCTGGACATTTTGTCCAGAAGGATACTATGAGAAGTTTCTTGAGAAGTTTGAGAAAAACCCAATCATCTTCTTTTCACAAGGTGTGCAGGGCTGAGTATAATGTCACGTATCTGCTTTAACGTTAAACACTGAAAATTTTGTTTTGTACACTTTCACCTCTCAAATGACCGAACTTTCTCCATACTCAATTTTTCACATAGTGCGTACTTACTGAATCGCCTTGCTCAACTGTATGAGGTAAATGTGGTCTGCTAAGTGGCTGAATTAGATGCTGAGAAGGGCTTTTGCTTTGCACCAGACCTCATGGCAAATATTACTCACAGCTACCTTAGTGCACACTTTTTACTTTCCTCTGAAATGTTATGTGTTGATAAATGGGAGAGACGGGGTGTCAGGCAGCATGGACTAGTGGTTTGGAATAGCCCAGCAGGTTTGTGAACTCTTGGAAATTAATTCTGGTATTTATGCATGCAATTATATTATACATAAAATTAGCAACACATTAACTACTCGAGTGGTGCTTTCATTGTGGCAAACTATACTTCACTGTAACTTTATCTACTATTCCACTGGCAGAATGCTGCTCTCTTAATGCATTGAAAAACATCTCAGTTGGAGATAATATGAACTTTAACTATGCTTCATTGCATGATCACATGCAGCCTGTCATGTTTAAAAGATAGATATGGATTCTTTGGTTTGGCAAATCTATGTAGGAGATACCCAATTATTTGTGTTGGTTTTTAATTGCCTATTTAAAGGTTTAGGGCTCAATTTATGTCCACCTTTTGCATTACAGATTTTGAAAGCTAGATTTCAATGTTGTTTGTGTTGTCAGAGCCCTGTTTTTATGAGTCAAGGAGCTTTTGTTTTATTCAAACCAGTTAGACTATATCCAAACTAGAATTTTAGCTTTGCTAGAATTACTGTTGATCTTTTTTTCTTGTGAATGTCATCTTTGCCACTTAGGTTTTTTAATATTGAAGGAAATTTTACTTACCTGTCCCTGCACTTACATGATAGCTTTTTGTATCTTTGTTGTGATTTTAAAAAATTATTTTTAATCCCTATTAATGGCAATATTGCGTTATTCTTCCATTTATTTTTTTTCCAATTGTTTTTTTTTCATTTAACAAGGGTAGATGTTTACATCGTCACTAGAACCATGACTAAAGTTAGAGACGGAACCTGTTTTATACTTGTAAAACACCTTTGAAAATTAAATACTCAAATTTAGAACAAAATATAATGTAGAAATCTTATTGGCTGTGATTTACACCCCAGAAAGTACTTACTTTTATTTTCAGCGAATAAATCAAAACAATATTTTTTCCCCTGGAGAGTATGCATGTTTCTCCTAGGAATGACTGGGAAATAATAGCTGTAACTGCCATTTTGAATGTGCAGGGTATAAGATTGGGGCACCACTTCAGTCTCAAGAGCAAAATCTGTTTCTTAAGTAAGTTTTCCATATTTGTGATATGCTCTGAACTTGATCGCTTTAGGTTAAAGTTGAAAGAGATTATGGTTAAATTCAGTATAATGAAAAAAACAATCCAACGGCAAGAACTACTAGCCAGTGTAAAGTCTGGATTTCGGAAATTAATTGAGTAGTGTTTTCTAGGGCCTCTCACCATCAGAATCTTTCTGTTCATTAGAGGAACTTACGGGAGTGGGTGCAATTATACCTACCTCGCTGGGGGAACAAGTAGAAATGTGCAAACTTTGGAAGGTCTTTGTGGCGTGTTGGTACCTGTGTTGGTACCTGTGGGTAACCGCTCCTGTGACAGCAGATGCCTGCTGCTTGCAGGCATTAGAGCTGGGCTAGGTGGGAGTCTTGCTTACGAGCTGATGCTGACTTTAGTGCTGGTATTTAAGTTGCATTGGCAGTAACTTATTTACTGTTTACTACAATAGAGAAGTCTTTCTGATCCAAGTAGAAGCTAAAATTCAGTGAGTAGCAGTTTGTTTTGGTTAGAAAGTGAAATTGGCATTGTTTCAGATTTTTTTAAAAAACAGAAGAAAATTTCTCTGCTGAGAAATATTTTGTTTTGGGGTTTTCTGTTTGAGTCTATATCCTGA
Organism: Chauna torquata; assembly: GCA_013399475.1. Classification (NCBI taxonomy): domain Eukaryota; kingdom Metazoa; phylum Chordata; class Aves; order Anseriformes; family Anhimidae; genus Chauna; species Chauna torquata. The sequence continues at coordinate 84,139 of VXAL01007651.1, read as the reverse complement.
ATGCATTTTCTGTCTGTTTCCTTCTCACAGGGGAACTTAATGAATTCTTACATCTATTTTTAGGATAGGGCAGTTATTACACATAACAACTTCTGTATGCTATAATAACAGCACACTGCTTTGGATTTTCCACATCCTGTTTTTTCAGAAGTAATCTCAATATATTATCTCTTCTGTTGTCCTCATTCTTTAGTGCTTTCTGCTGATGGTGCAGAAGACGTTCCTAGGTCTGTTAAATGTTTATTATCTGTTTCTCATGCAAATAAGTCCTGATCTTTTTGTTGATTCAGTCACACGATAGTCTTTCTAGTCTAGTGTATAATCCTTGTCATACAATTATTTTCTTAGATCCTAATTCTGTAAAATTTCTCACCTCACCTTTTTCCTGCCTATTGAACTATGAACATACTTTTCATAGATTGTATTACACAGGGCTAATGGTGTGTCAGAATGACCCCAAACCCATTTTCAGCATTTCTGTAGCCGTATATGCCAGTCTTGTGGCACTTCGTTCTATTAACTGTTGTTACTGGTAACAGAGGTGGCTGAAGGTAAATCTCAAGAAGTTCTGCTACTATATATCTTAATTTTCCACAAATTGTCAGGGTTTTTGTGGGAAGACTAGGAAAGTGAATGAACTTAAAGTCAAAGCAATGTCAACAAAACCTCAGAATTTTTTTTTTCTATTATCAAAGCTGAATAAGAACTTGTCAGTCTGTTTCTGTTTTCAAGTCTCTTGCAAATTACATTCATTCTTGCATAGATAGACATGGGCATGTGTCATGCATACTGCAAAATACTATTTTTAATTTCCTGGAGGCAAGATTTTTTTGTTTTCTTCTCTTGGCAAAATTACTGCTTTGTTAAAGACTAATAAGGCCTTTTATTGGTATATTGCTACGTTTGGTGTTATTAGTAGACTGTTGTTTGTAGTTGCTGTGGTGTAGTGATCCATAGCTTTAGGTAGTGGCATGTTGATTTTAGAAAATTATGAATTTAATGAATATACTACTAGCTGGCATGAGAGTGTTGTAAATCAATGTTTAAATTAAGTTACTACATTCTCTTTGGAAGGATGCCACCTGTGTGACATTGATCAGAGTGAATTGTAGCTATTTACTGCATTTTCTTGTGATAGCATTGCTGAAGGAATTGGGGCTTTTTTTCTTAAACAAAACAAAATTAACTGCTGAATCTCTTACAGATAAAAAGTACACCCAGTCTTCAAGAGCTCATCACTGGGGCCCAAAATGGTAATGAAATTCATACCAAAAGGAATTGCAAGCAAGAAGAAGACATAACAACCAGTCCCACAAGTGATGCAGTTTTCTGTGATGGCAGGAAACATGTAAGTTGAAGTGTGAAGCACAACAGAATAGAAGCCAAATGGGGACAGATATAAAAGCTAAGATTTTGGATGATATTACAAAATGAAGTAAGAATTTTACTTGAGTTTCTGTCTGATAAATGGCTGACTGCCTTTGGCATAGTTCTTATAGAAGCACTGTGAACTTTTTACAGCATAATCCCAATCAAATTAATAACAGATAGTTGATAGATGGATGTATCCATTAATAATGAATAATTGATATATCAGGTTCCTCTGAATTTTGCAAATGCAACTAACATTCTTTCCACTTTGTATTAGTATTGGGATCCTGAACGTGGTTCTTTCTAGCCTAGTAGCTATCTTTTTTCTTAAAACTTCATTCAGCCAAAGGGTTTTGTTATTCTGCAAGAGCTGTGGTAATGCAAATGTCAGTGGAAATTCAAATGTCAGAATGTCAGTGAATGAAGGGAAAGCAGACAGTTACAGAAATCAGGGGAGCAGCTCATAGGCTTAGAGGATGTCACTGAAACCTCCTCTAATGGATGGCATTTTGAATACTGCAAGTGACAGAGAAGAAAGCCACTTGTAAATCAATTCAGTACATACTTTAAATTCTCTGTGATTAGCTGTGGAAACTAATTCGTATGTATTAGTGATGAGGTTAAACAGGGTGAAGTGGCCAAGGAATCCATGACTGATATTGTAAAGATGGGAACTAAAATGGCTTTTAGGGAATCATAATTAAACCAGCCTGCTCACTTTGCAGAGGAGTGAAAAAACACACAAGGACTTTGGTGCTCTCTCACAGTTTACTGTGCTGTGCAGTCTGAAGTGTTGCACTAACAAATGGATAACAGTTTTGTATGACACTTGTGATTCTACTGGCAACAACTTGAACTGGACTATAGACAACCCAGTCTTAAAAGTGAAATATTTTCTACTGTCTTGCAGAGGGGGGAAGGTCAAGTTCCATTAAACTTCCCTTTATGGGTGTTTGATGTTGATGACCACTCCATGAAAATATGTCTTCCAAAACATAAGATGGCATTGCTTCTGGTCAAGCCAGCAGGAGTGCAATACGTAAAGTCATTGCTAAATCCCTGTTCACTGAAGCAAAAGCATGAGTGATTTCTGTGTTGAATGTATGTGATTTCTGATCAGGTGGGAGATGTATGCAGTGATGTTCAATCCAAACATCATTAATCAGAATAGCTCTCCAGCTTCAATGAATAAATAAGAGGTTCTGTGGAATAAATTTTGGGGAGCTTTTGTAGAACTTCTGTTAAGACATATAAGCTAAGAAAAAAGTCTATTTGCATTCCTTTGTCATGAAGGATTTTTGTGGAAAGTAAACATTTTTTTGTCAGATGAATAAAAATATTCTGTGTCAGGGAGTGAAAGAGCAGAACTGAACAAAGCTGCAAGGGAGACAGATTACACTGATACACAGCTTGTGGAGGGAGCAAGATTACGTGCAACAGGCATTAGGTCAAAACAGCCCTAACACTTCTTGCGACTTCCTTAATAAGCACTCTGACCCTTCTTTCATCAGGTTTGTATGTTACTTAAAGCTGATAAGATAGATAGCTTCTTTAATTTAAGTGAACTGTTCGTGTGAATTTTCATATGGGTATTTGGCAAGCTGCACATTTGCAGCATTGGCAAGAACATTTTGGCAAGAGCATCTGCATGGCAGATAGATATGATCTTATAAACACTACTCTGCACTTTTAGCTGCTGGGTTGTGCAATATAGAACTCCTTGGTTAACCAGTCCTGTGTGGGTTGTTGTGTTTTTGGACAGAGGAGTGATCTAACACAGATATCTTAGCAATCTAGGACGATGTTACTGTGAGATTAATCCCAACAACAACTGTGTCTTTCATGACATACAATACGTAAAAAGATCCTAGAGCTTACCTTGAAGAGTACCATTATAAATGAATGGAGACCAAATTATTTTGATTGAGTTGATAATTTGTTACAGTGAAGATAGCTAGACAACACTAACAAGTTACATGTCTGTGTTGGGCCATGGAAAAAATTATAGTCTCTTCATTCATTTCAATTTTGTGGCTTCTGTAAATGCTGGAAACAAATACTATTTATATAGAACTGGATGGATAGCATCCAAACCTTTGCCCTGTAGGCGAAAGTAGATGAAAAGAGAACAAAATGGCTGGGGTGAGCCAGGAAACACCTTCTTAATGTACTAACCTATGACAGCTGGATGTCTTTGTATGTTAATCTTTCCTGAACAGTCTGCTGAAGTATGAAGTATGTCATTTTTATGTGGAATTGGGTGATCTTGTAGAGTATTTACTGGATGTGCAATGCTGCTTTTGTTTCTTTTAATACCTAATAGAACCTAGCATCTCAGCAGTGATGCTATGAGCATCGCTATTAATAGCAGTCTAGTTCTTTATTTCATATATTCTTAGATTTCAGAGCTTTTTCTGTAACCATCACTGGGGGACAGTACTCTCTTCCTTTCAGACACCTAACCCATTTTCTGATGGGAAGCCACATATCAATTTTATTGGGAGGCAATTTCTAGATCTAGAAGTTATCTAAGAAAGCACTTTCTTAGCTCAGAGAGTTTGCTGAAGAGAAAAAAGCAAAGAAGTAAAACTGTGATTAGTTATAATTTTCAGGGCTGTTATGGAAGCAACAGAATGATCTTATACAGTTAAACTTAAATCTTCATGATTTCCAATAGCTCTGCAGTCATGGCACTAAAGATACTGACATTTGAGGGAAATGAAGTAAATGTTTTGTTGTATTAGATCTGAAGCTACTTTTCTGAAACATTTGTCTTTTCTTAGGGGAGTTTGTATAGTCTAAACAGCACTTGCACTGAATATGGCAACTTTGGCAAAGCTAACATCACAGGAGAAATAGAGTTTGCCATAAGATATATCTTCAAAGCTTGCATCTTAGAAATTTGTATCAAGGGATGCAAGAATCTGGCTTATGGAGAGGAGAAGAAGAAAAAATGTAATCCGTAAGTATTTTGTAGAGAAGGAGAAAGAAATATTCTGGTTTTGAGATACTTACATATGTTGTGATTGAAATGGATTGATATATGATGGCATGCCATATTAGCACTTTCAGAACATCCAGCATATATACTTGCACTCTTTACATCTACACATTGCAAGGCAAATAGGTTTCATACCAGCACGTCTTGATTTGCATTCTGACCATTTTCTGCTGTTAATTGTCTCTTTCCCTGCCTGTGAGCAGGCAATTGGTTATCTATGATGCTGATAAGTACCTTTGGATCTTGAAAGCAGCTATTTAGATTCTAGCTATTAAGTTATGCCAGCAAAATTAATACACACGTGGCTAAAAGATGAGATGGAGAATTGAAAGGTGAGTCATGTTACTAATTCATCTACTGACTCATTGTGGGTTACTGGGTGATTGCTGTGCTATTTCTGTGCTTCTATCTTCCTCATCTGTAATAAGAATGGAAATTTCAGATACTGCAACACATTTTAAAATCTAAAGCTGGTTAATAATTATGTACTAATAGGAAAAAATACCTATTTCTCTGGATAAAATAGGCCACAGAAATGATTGGTTGGACAATTAAGCCTTGGTGGTTTGATTGTTTATTACTAAATGACCCTCTCTGACCATGCAGCAGTCATTTGTAGAAAATCACCGAGCAGAATACCTACCTATGTATTCTTGCCCCTGCTGTCACACGGTGTTTGAGCACTTGAGTGACCACACTGAAATTGCAGAGTTGCAGTCACCTTCACCTGGAAGGAATGTAGCTTTGTATATCTTGTAGAGGAAGGTCATGAAGACGAGCTTGGTGATGAAAAGAGCCTTGCTGGAACAGCAGCTCACAGAGTGGGACAGTCTGGGAGTGCTTCAGGAGTGGGTCAAGGTTCTTTAACTCCCCTGGTAATTAAGCTGGGCAAATAGTTGCAGGAAGTCTGAAAGGTGATGTGGGAGGAGCTGTGCAGTGAACATTACGTTCTCTGTTGGTATGTATTTATATATTTCTGTTAGTTCCCAAACCAACAGAAAAAGTACAGTCAGTGCACTCAGAGCACTTGCCAGAAAACAAACTTTTAAACGATGTTTAAAACCTGTTGAATTGTTTAGCGGGTTGACTGGTCTGAGGTCCGACTGTCTACTTTTTAATTAAACTGATCTAGGGTGATAGAGTAAGAGGCTAAAAGTTCTACTACCTGAATATTTTCAAAAGTGGTTTTACCTATGGATAGGTTTGGAAAGAATACAGAAGATGTATAAATTCTGCACTGATGATATGAGGTACAACTGATCTTAAGTTAGCCAGTAAGTTAATCAAGAGGCTGTTTTAAAATTGGTTTAAATCATATTATCTGAAATATATACAAAAAATACAGTTTTAAATATTTCCCTGCCAAGCTGTGAGCCAGCATTCCCTATTGCTAATACTCTTCAGTTTTGAAGGCATAACTTAAATACAGCTCACTGAGCTTGTATCGAGGGAAATGTTTAAGTATTAATTTTCACATGACCTACACATGGTAAACTTTGGGTAGGTGTCGTTGGTGCTTGATATTGGTTCAACTCAGCTTTCAGAAGATTTTTTTTTTTACTGTTTTTCCTTGAATGAGCAGTAAGGCAATTTTGAACACTTTAGACACTCTCCTACTATCACTCTAGTGGTTATTACAACAATTTACATTTGTAAGAGTTATGAATTATGTTATTATATGTGTGATTATACCTTTTAATTGCTACATGTTACTTCCTGTTGTAAAGGTGAGATATCTTCTTCATGAACGATCAGCAATGAACCTAAAGTTGATTGAGTTAATCTTTTTTTTTCTTTGAGCACATAATACACTGTGTGCTTTCCTCATAAAGCTGTCACTATAACTGACAAGGTGACTTTTTTGGTGGCTATTTTATCGCAGGCCAAGAGTATGAAAACAGAAGATTCCTATACAGAGCCTAATCCTTTCCCAATTAGCTTGGATTGAAACACATGATCTGAATGATATACAGGGATCTTTATAGTCCATCTGCTTATTTTAATGAGACTGGATATAAATCACAGTTTGCCATTTTGTTGCTTGGAAAATTACAAAGTCACTAGAAGTGTTTGAATTAATTTATTTTTCTCTTTTAAATAAAGTATTTTTCTTCTTAGTTTGATTCCCCCCGCCCTGCCCCTTCTGGTCACTTTCCATATGTCCTCTCTATTTACAAGGTATGTCAAGATTTACTTACTTCCTGATAAATCTCCTCGGAGTAAGCGGAAGACAGCTGTCAGAAAGAGCACAGTGGATCCAGAATTTGATGAGACTTTGAAGGTACTGTTCACAATTATGTGCTGCTAAGAGCGCTTTTCCATGGTAATGTCTCCTTTTATAATGTGCAATCCTGCAAGTTCAGAACCGTCCTGATGGGGCAATTCTAGGAGTCAGTGGCAACAGTCATCAAAAAATGATGGGTTTCAGTCCAAATAACTTGAAAATGCTTTCAGAGTAACATTAGTGAATTGTGAACCCTCAAAAGAGTCTGCCTTTTTGCATGAAAACACTCTTAAAGAATTCCTGTGTTGTTCTGAGTTAGCTTGTGGCAAAAGCACAGTGTCTTTTATAGACACTGCTTTTTTGATGCATCCAGGAACTGAGTGTATTGCAGAGCAGAGTTAGTATTTTACACAGATGTCCATTTCAAATGATACCCTTTTTTTCCCCATGTCATTGGGAGTATCTCTCTGCAGTTAGCTGAATGCTAACTGAATTCCACTTCTGCTAAAATGTCTGCTTCCTTTTCCCTATGCAACTGATTGCAGGCCATCTCTTTGGACTGTTTAAACATCAGTAATCCCACCAGAGAACAGTAGATTTTAATTCCTTAATGCCTTGAAATATTACTTCTTGCATCCTTGTAAAAACTCTGTGGAGAAAACAGAAGCCATTTTTCTCATTTCACAGACACTCAATGAGATGTGAAGCTGAAGCCGAGTACTGTCAGCTGAGAGAGCTGGGCTTAGTTTGGTTGTTCCCAGCTCCTATTTTGTGCTCAGATCACTACAAGCCCATTTTTTTTGTGTGTGTGTGTGCATCAGAGAGCTGCAGCAACACATAAGATGATGAGTTCTTCAGTAATGTGTTGTCTTGGAAGAGATATGAAACAAAATTAATGGAAGGACAAACATTATTTCTCCTTGAACTACATGAAAGTTTAAGTGTTTCAGTGTGTATGAACATCAGGAATTTGTAGTAAGTGAAACAGAAAAAATGTTTGAAAAGAACATTGTTAAAAATTGATAACAACAACAACAACAACAAAAAGATGTATATAATTATGTAATTCTCGTGTACTTCAAAGTCTGTGCATAGGATTTAAGTTGGGAGGAAAAAAGGCACCTAACATTGAAATAATTGGTTCTTATTGTATAGTCACTTTTCAATGTCAGGGTGATGCAGAACTGATAGAGTGTGAGAGCCATGCCTGAGCTGGCTGTGTGAACACTAAGGGTAGTTTAATTAGAGATAATTTACATTGGTTTAAACAAGCAGAAATGGTCAAATGAGCATAGTGCTAGTGGACGTAAACTACACCCCAGTGCTGAGATCACACTCAGTGGGATCTGTCTGCAAATCAAGGCACCTGCATTTAGGTAGCTGCATTTGTGAGGGGCACAAGTGATCTTAGGAGTTGCTGGAGTCCAAGGTGATTCAGGGTGATTTGTCCCAGAGCCTACACCCAGCTTGTGACTCAGCAGCCTAAGTGTCAGAAGTGATGCCCGCAGCCATGCCTTCGCCTCCAGCTTTCAGTCCAGGTGGGTGCAGGTCACCTGTAGGTTGGGTGGCACTTTTACCAGTCTCATGTGGGTATCTTAAATATCCAACAGTGTCTCAAAGAGCTCTAACTATGCTTAGGGAGCAGATCAGGGCTTTAACGACTGGTCTCCTGAATTACTTCCTTGCTCCTGCTGACTGCATTGGGTAAATCTCCACTGACCAGAATAGAAGTTCTAGCACCTTTGTTAGGTGTCTTAATCTTGAAGTGACCTCCAGCCAGAGCAGCCAAATTGTGCTGGGACTGTAGAACAGAAAAATAATTAAAACAAACAAACAAAAAACCCAAAAAAACAAACCAAAACAAAAAAACAAAACAAGCAAACAAAAAAACTCACACCATAAAAAGCGGTCAAGAATTATTTAAAGTTCTAGATTAATAATCAAAATCTTTAACAATGCAGGCCAAGGTATTCCTGGAATGTTTTTTCATATTGGCATGGGCATTATTTTAGCATTTAAGGAGTGAGGTAACATGCAAATTGCAAAGCATATTCAGACTGAATAGTTTTGTCTGCATCCAGATGCTTTCAGCCATGCTGTAGCTGGGCTGCCTTTGAGCAGGCTATGAGTATGGGTCTGCATTCATCCTGTGTATTGCTTTGTAAATGCTGTTTATCTTTCCAGTACAAGATTGAATACTCCCAGCTGGGAAGTCGGCAGCTTCAGATCTCTGTGTGGCATGCAGGAGCACTAAAGTACAGAGTGTTTTTAGGGGAAGTGGTTATTCCACTGGCAGCATGGAATTTTGAAGATAGCTCAATGGAGTCATTCAACTGGTACCAGCTCAAATCCAAGGTGATTGTCAGTTTTTGTACTCTGTTGTATCTTAAGAACAGGATGTTGCAAAGCTATGAAAGAGATCACCCTCCTGAGGTCATTGAGGGAAGAATGCTGTCAATCCAGCCCACGAGTAACACCTGTTACAAATATAAATGAGCTGTGAGAATGATGTGGAATAGAATGTAATGCCGATTTCTGTATGTCTCTTTCTTCAGCTTGAAAAGCCTGAAGATAATCTTATCCAGTACAGTGGAGAACTCCTGGTGTCTGCAAGACTGTCGGTACCAGCCCAATATAAAAATTTCCAGTTTGAAAGGTGGATGAGAGAAGGTATAGAATGTTCCAGAATACATGAATCCCTTGGCTAGAAAGGAATTGAGATTGATGAGGAACTGACAGTGTGTCTATGTAATATTCCCGTACGGGATTTATAACAGCTACTGCAGACGGTGGTTTGTGGTATATTATATTTTAGATTTATTAAAATCCAAACATTTGCCAACTTCATCTTTTTGTTCTTTTTAATGCCAGCAAAAGTTGATCATTATAATGGTTGCAGTATGATGCATCCAGATGTTTGGCAAGCTTGTACCTGTTATGGTGTTGCCAGTAGACCTTATTCTGGAGGTGATGCAGTAGTTTCACTGCCCAAGGTAGAGACTACCAATTTAGGTAAAAGGTGAAAGGGAAATGGCTGCAAGGGTACTGGACCAGCACCCTTGGCTTCCTCCAGTGGTCTGACTTTGGGGAGATTGTTTCATTTGGAAGACGTTAGGTTCAAAATATGCAGTCACGATTCAGTTTTTGATAATGGTAGACTTGTATGGTACATTAAATATTGAAATAGTGTGTCAGGGCAAGCATCTGCTGATGGAGAAATATAAACACTTTGAGGGGAGTGGATAGGACAACCTCTTTTTCCTCACCTCCCTGGTTCATAGCGAGGTGTGTAGATGTCCAGAGCTCTAGTAATGCTGTGTTCAGGACCACAGAACAGGTAGAGACCAGTAGAGAGATCTTAATTAGCTGTAAGGTTAATCTTGTTCCCTTTTTTTTTTCCCAAACAATCCCAAAGTCACCAGCTCGTTTGCTTCCATTTTTGTTCCCTATGCATGCCTGTCTCTGCTCTATAAATTGAGCTGTAACAGAGAAGCAATATCACACCATGGGTTGGGCTGTTTCTCCTGCTTCTGGCTTTGCTGCAGAGAAACACTCCTGTGGGTACTGCCCTGTGTGTAATTTTTGCAAATACAACTGAAAGCTCTGTGTTTGGAACAGCAATCACACAGCAATCTGCTACTCACTGCTTGCATTTTGTGTGAATCATGCACTGTATAAGCAGGTTCAAATCTTTTAAATGATCTTAATGCAGCACTGAGTCCTTATTTCAGTTGTCCTGCTTAGTAATTTTCCTGCTTAATTATAGCAACATCTTATATTATCAGCGCACTAACTGGTTATTTAATGTAATAAATTCTGCTGTTTCAGGAAAAAAAGACCAAGGAGTTCCCAACTGCCAGCTTCAGGTTATGATATTTGGGGCCAAGAACTTGCCTGTGCTGAGATCTGCTGGAATGCTGAACTCATTTGTTAAAGGGTATGTATGAGACTTAACACTTCAAATGGAAAATGTCACAAACACTCTGTGCGAAGGTAAGAATTAACTTGCTTTCATCAGGAGACTGTTGTGTGAAAATGGCACTGTCCACACTCTTAGTCAGACTTGCTTGTAATTGTGACAGTTTACATTTCAGTGTCTGCGTAACAGCAACACTCAGCAGGGTAGTGAAGGGTCCTGAATGGAACGTCAGACTTTACTGTTGTCACTAAAATTTAAGAGTTCACTATTTTAAGTATCTGCTTTGAGATATTGGGAGGAAAAAATGTGTGAATCAAGAGGGAGGTGAAAATATTGTTTTTTCATTCCTAATTTCAGCTGTGACCGTGCAGAATTTAATATAGCTGTGGATAGTGGGAAGAAAACTTTTTGGTCCTCTTCATTCTACACATTTTAAAAGAGGAAGGACTGAATTTTTCTTGAATGTGCTAAGCACTTAGTATGTGGGGTCATTTTACTTTCTGTCAGGCATTAGATGCCATTGGAAGTATGATAGTGGGTTACACTTATAACATCTCATAAAGCCATTTCACCAGCATTGACACCTGTCTTAAATGGGTGAGCATTTTATCTACTCAACAGGCAGGTTTCAGACAGTATTGGATAATGGAACTGGGAGAAAGGGCTCCCTCAGCAGCCAGTGAAAGAGAGGAAAAGCAGACTAGAAGACACACAGTGAAGACAGATAGAAGGAGCAAGTCCCAAAAAGAAACAAAATAGCATCATGTTCCACCTTGCACTTAGCTGAACTTTTTGCTATTTAAGGGAAATCAAAGGGCCCTGGTTGTTTAGTGCAAACATTTTGTTTTCTGATTGAGAAATACACTGCTTGGATCAGTAAACTTGCTGAACTCCCATTGTTTTTTGGGAAGCTGTCTTATCCTTCCAGACCAAGCAGAGTTAAAGCAAAAGTCACCTGTCCTGAAGAAAGAAGACTGTCCTCAGTGGAAACACTTGTTTGTCTTTGATGATGTTACCCCAGCACAGCTACAGCACTCATGTCTACACTTGACTGTCTGGGACCAGTCAACTTTTGGCTCACATGATCAATTCCTAGGAGGAGCCAAGCTTGGTGCAAGTAAGTTGTTTGTCAGTAAAAGTTGCAGGTAATTTGGGGGGGAAAAAGCTTGTTTATTTTACATTCTAAATAATATTTGCACAGTGCTATTACTTGTCATGTGCTTACACGTACAGCCCCCAGCCCCTGTACTAAGCGACTTGCAGGATCAAAGCCTGAGATTGCAAGAACCAGTGCAGGTTTTAATCCAGGTCTGTGCAGAAGCTCTGGGTTGTCAGTGGGGATTTTCAGGCAAAAAGACATTTGTTAGCATGGTAACTTTCAGGGTCTGAGCCTGGCCATTCAGAAGGCAGGCACGGAATAGGTGAGTGTGTCAACTCATCTAGAGCTCCATATGCATTTTTCAAGACTTGTTCCTTGAGCGGTTTTCTATGAATTGGCTATTTTCAAAATGCTAGCACTCGCATCAAAATGATTTGATAGATTCCAACCTTGCGGATATGTGTGCTTATTATTTTATATCCATAAATCATTCCAAGGGGAGATACAGAAAGTGAAATTTGCTCAGAAGCCTTAAAGGGACTATTGCATATCTGAGCTTTGGGCTCTGGTTTAATACAAAAAAAAAAATCCTTCTTTCTCAAAGGCTGAGAAATGTCTGAGAAATCCTCTGCTCACTGACTAGGCCCTGCCTAACTAGTAGTTGACCAGATAAGTATTGTCAGTTGAAGACTATTCAATGACGTCTCCCACTCATCTTCCGAGATAGTAAATGCTTTGGTTTCAGTATTTGAAATGAAAGATTGAGACTCATGTCAGCTTGCTATGCACTCAACGTGCACTTTAGATGAGCATTATCACTAGTAATATGGTGTGCAGGCTTCCTCATGAGCTTCTTTTGATTGTTCTATAGCATTTTGGACTGGATGATCTTGGAGGTCTTTTCCAGCCTAAATGAGTCTATGATTTTACTTTCTGTTAAAGGAAGGCCTGCGTGCTTCCGAGTGACGAAGAAGCCCTAAGCCTAGTAATGCATTAAAGTCACTGAAGATGAATTGGCACCAAGCTCGTCTACTGCTTTTACTACGTACACCTGCGCTTTTAGTCACACAGCCAAGAAATTTTTCTTTGCTGAAGACTGAGTTCTTCAGAGTGATCCTAGTTTAACAGGATGTAAATAATGCTTCAAAAGTGTAACTACAAATTATTGCAAGTAATGCCTTGAGAGCTACAGAACAGCTGAAATTGCTATAGAATTGAGAGAAGCAGCTTGTTTGTCATCTAGCCATTTGGGCCAGAAATGGTACAGAGCTGGACCTAGAAAAGTCTTTGGTTAAGGCCAAGTGAAATGTAACCTTGCGACCTTTCTTTTGCTTTCTTGCAGAGGAATCATTTGGTTTTACAGACCCTGTTTCTCAATTGGAGTTTCAATGGCAGGAAGTGCTCTGCAGGCCAAACGTGTGGATGGACTTTACGCTTATACTGCATTCAAATATGGAAAACTTTAAATCGTGAGATTACTGCACAACAACTTTTCCTTCCCCCCCGTGTGATGTTTTAAATTCAGGTGGCATGGGCACAGTTGAGGTCTGGGGAAAAGGTACACCACAACAGTACCTACTCCAGCACTTGGGGAATAGTTATACATTTGAAAGGGTGTGACACTGAAGGTTGTATTTCTCCAAAAAACTAAGGCTTTGTTATATGTATCTCTAGGTGGAGTATAAGGTTAGTAGTGTTTCTTCAAGAGTAACAAACTGTTTGAAATGGAGTATGCTGACAAGGCAATAGTAGACAGATGGTATGCAGCTTTCCATTTCTGAGTACAGAGCTGTAGTTATTTAAACACAGATAGGAATACTGCATAGAGAAAAAATGACCATTTCCTTAAAAAAATTGTATGCTTTCACTCTAGTTTTGATGCTTCATATATGACCAGAGAGAAGTAAAAACTAGCACATCTTTAAATGCTTGCTGTAAATTGGTGATGCTAACACCTTTATGCTTCAGAATTACCTGTAGCTCCCATACTATTTCACATGACCCAAAAAAGCTTTTGCCTGTGTGGCCCATGTCTTGCAAATGTGTGCTGTATTAAGCAGCTAAATATGTAAGTTCTCCTTCAGCAGGGGGAGTGTGGGACATCAGCTAATAGAGTAAGTGTGATTACAGAAAGTTTGTTCTTATCAGCTGCAGGTGTGAACCAGTATTAACAAGTCTGACTGATCCATATGGTATATGGCACAGCTAAGCTTATCACTTACTCATGTGAACTGGTAGAAATGTAAGCTTAAGGCCCGACTACCATTTCAGTTCCCTTTATTTCATCTGAAGCAGTGTTACAGTCAGCAGAAACTTCATGTATCCAACTAACTAGTACTGCTGTTCTATACCTCTTGACTGAGGTGAAGGTGGTCACACTAGTCATTACAGCAAGTATTATCCTTTCTTCCTTTCCAGATCAGCAGGGTGTTTAAGGACAAAAAAGTGAAAGACAGGGATTCATGTGCTAGCCTCACAACCTAAAAAACCAGCACACCTTACACAAAATACACCCTACACAAGACACACAACTCCAAAGCCTTTGTTACTTTGCAGATCTTTTATTGAGATGTTTGCTGCTGCAAATAAAAAAACAAAACCACCACACAACAAGATTCAACTTGAGTATAAAGCAGCATAGATGTTGTAAATGGAAGAGAAGAGCTGACAACATACTGTATCTCACTTTCTAACAGATTTTCAAGGAAAGGGGGAGATTAATGGGGAAGGAATGGTCACAGAAATGTTCTCTCTATTAGAGAGAATACAACTGTGATATAAACGAACAGTCCCTTCATGTTTGGAGTCTGAAACTTTAAATCAAACATTTAAAAAATTAGAAAATTTGTTAGAAAAATAGGTGCAGTAAAATTGTATATATTGGATTATGTGTACATATCAATTTTCATTAAGTAAAAAAAGTGATCTTTACAAATAATGCTTTATAGTAAATAATCAGTTGAACTGCTGACTACAGTGTTTAGGTGTCTTTACAGATGCAAGTCTTATTAAATCTGAAAAGTAACAAAATATACAGAGCAAAACTATTTCCCTCTGAAACTAGTACTGCAATCCACATATTGCATATCATATATATATAAATACTACACTATAACTGATCAGTAATGAAGCTGGAATGCAAACACAGTAGTGTATTATTCCAACAGAATATTTGCCTAGTTGTTACATGAGGAGGGTGTCAGTGTTCCTATGCCACGCTTCTCAGCTGTCACTGCAGAATATCTCCAATTAAACACAGCAACCAGAAAAAGCCTCATTTCCATGCAAAGCAGTTCTGAGTCATCAGTTCTTTTGTTTGTGTGTCAGGAGAGGTAGGCATCACCACAAAGGAAAAAAACAGGGTGCACACACATGCACACAGGTGTTTGCAGTTCCTGAGCTGTGTCTTCTCAACTGTTGGACTTTGCACTGTGACTGTAACACAAAGACATATGGCACAAAATTCACCCACAGTTGCTTATTTTTAGACCAAGCTGAATCCAGCACCTGCACAGGACATATATCTACAACTAAATGCAGATTTGTGTTGCTTAAAGAGAGATGTGACATAAGCATAAGGCCTTTTGGCACTAAGCAAGGCATGAGCAAGTTACCAGGATCAGTGGTATGATGAGTTTTTAACTATACCAGATTTAATATACTGTATGGAATAAAAGGGAGATGCAAACACTTCTGAGTTTAGAGAACATTTGTTAAATATCAGTAGCGACCCCTCCTCAGGGAAAAACAAAAAACAAAAACACAGCATTAAGATCTGCCTTTCCCACAGTCTTGCTTTCTTGTCATGAGCATCATTACATTGCCTCAAACTCATCAATTCTCTGCTTTGTGTTGCCTTGTCGGATCTGACGCAGTGTCTTGTACTTGTCACGTCCCTGTCGCACATTCTCGGAGTGGATAATATCATTTTGGGTCCTCTTATCTTCATCTCTAGCCTGTGCCAGCTCATCTGTCAGTGCCTGCAATACAACAAACATTAAATACAGATTATACACGAGAAGCTTTCGACTTGTGACAGCAATGTTTTTGGTGAGTCTTGACAGTCCTTAGATGACTGGACAGATCTGTGATATGGATGCAATGTATGCTTCCCATTATCACTGTGGATGATATAAGTAAGTTTCTGGTGACTCCAAGCCTGAACAGTGAGAACAATCTTTTTGTACTTTGCCTTTAATTCAAATTGCCCTACAGGAACTGTAAGCAAAAAAAAATCATCCCGCTTTGTCTGTTTAACCAAGTGGTTAAATTATTTATTTTCCAGGAACAATTTCTTTCATTGTTTCCCCTCCTCCAAACATTTTCTTACCCTCAGTTGCCTTTGCACACGCTCATTCTTCTCTGCCTCAGTAATGCGTTTCTCCTCATTGCGGTCATTCCTGATCCCCTCACTGGAGAACTCCGCACTGTAGGCAGAGTACTCAGACCCTTCGTCTTGCAAGTTATCATGGACATGGTAGTTCACTGGCTCATAGACAGGTGGGGGTGGAGGTGGAGCAGTCATTACCAAGTGCAGCTCCTCCTTTGTCTTTACCAGATCCTCCTGGGCTTCCCTAGCCTATGGGGGGAAAAAAAAAGGTGACAAATATTTTAATGCATTTCTTGCTTTAAACCAGCTTAATGAACACTTCATTGCTCATCTTCCCACTGCATAATATGGAGGGTAGCTAAACTAAGAATCTTCCTCCAATAAAACAGTCTAGGAAAAATTGTTCTGTGGGAAATAGTTATCTTCATCCTGTTCTCCATTTGAAGAGGTGTAGGTTGTAAATATGGGTTCCATAGAGCAAGACCTTACATTCCTGTGTTGGCATGTTTAACGCAATTATGCATTAGGAAGTCAGCTTCCTTGCTTCTTCAGTGGTTGCACCCTCGCATTTGGTTTGCAGTGCTAGTTACAGGGCATTGGGAGCACCAGACTCCCCTAGCCTTGCATGGTTTGTTCTTGATTTTACTGTATCATCTAGTTATGCAGCTCTCCTGACCCAAGTGTCAGGAGGGCACTGACAGCAGCACACACTCCTCAAGGCTGGTACCTGCTCCAAGATTATGATCACGTTTTTAGGTTTTATACAACCTTTCATTTTGAATTCTGACTAAAACCTTGTTGGAAGAAAGATGTTTTGGAGGCATATTGCACATTCACCACAAGTCTGCCCTTCTCTGCTAGCGTATGGATGTTTGTCTCCACATATGACAGAAGTCATACCAGGCTAAGCACCATGGTATGCTCTGCTCAAGTGCAGAACATCAGAGCAACTTTGACAAAGATACTCACTCTGATTTGCCATTCTTCAACCTCACTCTCTTTACGCTTCCTTGCCTCTTCAAGAAGTGCAATCTTGGCTGTATACTCTGCCAGCTCTGTAGCCTGTTAAATAATAGAACTGGAATAAGGACCCAAAAAAACCACCACCACACAACGAAGAAACACTTTTGACTGAGACGAGACCCAAGTATTACACTCCACTCTAATACAAACTGAATAGGAAATTAAGAACAAAAAGTAGGTTGCTTGTGATAGAAACCAGTGCCACAATGATGCTATCACATGGTCTAGTACTTCACTGCACTTTTTTTTTTTTTAAATTCCCCCTGGAGTCCAAGGCTTCACCATATTCAGAGGGCACAGTAACACACCTGTGTATCTTATCCAAAAATGACTTGGCCT
This sequence comes from Chauna torquata, assembly GCA_013399475.1. NCBI lineage: Eukaryota > Metazoa > Chordata > Aves > Anseriformes > Anhimidae > Chauna > Chauna torquata. The sequence goes on along the minus strand of VXAL01007651.1, from coordinate 66,833 downwards.
TACCAGCTGTTCCTGGCTCTTTATCTGGTCAACAGTTTGTCTCTCCAGCTCTTCCTTGGCTTGCAGAGCAGCCAAACGATCAGCTTCCAAACGTTCTGCTTCCTCCTGGGCTCGTCTCCTTTCCTCCTCCAGCTGAATAGCTCTTTGGATCTGATCTGAGAGCTCTGGAAAAAGCAGATCAATGCTGTTAGTCCACAGGCCTGGCCAAAGCAAAGACAGGCTCTTAGGTAACTGCAGAAGTCATGACAAACATGACTGTAGCCTGCAATCTCTCTTCACTGCACCTGTAAGTAGTTATTGCATAATACATCAAGTAACTGAATTCAGAAGCAGTCAGCTGCACATTATAATTAGATCTTCTACAAGGTATTTGCACCAGTCTGTAACACTGACATGACTCTGCTGCCCTTAGTTGACAGTTTACTGTAAGGACCAGATGTTGCTGTCTCCAATCTGCTTATCTGTGCATTGAAACAGAAGCTTCCATTTCACTGGAAAGAGTTGTTCCCAAAGTACTTCTGTTAGGAGTAAAGTAAAAAGCACTTGAGAGCTAAGCTCTATTTCTCTCTGCTGCAAGAGGCTTATGATACTAAAACCCTCTCGGCAACAGGGGAAAAGAGATTTAGTGTGACCTTCAATTCCCAGTGAAATGAGCAGATTTTGTGACTTTTATGCCTTGGACAATCTCAGCAGTGCATGCATATGTGTGTATTTATCCATATACGTAGATTTAGGGTGCTCTTGCCAGGAGATCCCAGTGTCACCAGATTTAGGCAAAGTGTGGAGCACAATACACATGATCTGGTCAGACAGTACAAGTACTTTACCTTTCTCTGCTTTCTGAGTCTTCACTTCATACTCTTGTAGCCTCACCAGCAGCTCTTCCTTCTCCCTCAACATTTGCTCTTTCTCCCTCTCAATTGTCTCCCTCCTCTTCTTTTCATTTTCTAGTTGTTGCCTGTTAGAAACAGATTTCATGCTTGAAGCTCACTTACAGACATAAGCTACGGCAAGACAAGAAAGTCAGCTGGACATCTCTCCAGGCAGTTCAATGGAAAGTGACCATGTGACTGCCACAAAACAAGAGCCAGAAGACAGAAATGCATATAGCCTGTTCCTTAATCACTTCAGAATTTTTGCTCAGTTTTGGATTTCATAAAAATATTTGTATTTTCTGTTGCCTGCATATGCCACAACACAAGAGTCCACGGTGACTTTACTTGCACATTTCCTTGAAGGGTCATCTCTCAAGACTGCAAACAGGACAGCAGACTGCACAGGTCACAGGTCTGAGCCAGAAGAATAATTCCTACACTCCCGCTGCAGGATATCCTGAGTCCCACCACTGTGAGCCAGAGCTCTATGGCCACACGTGCCTTACTCAAAGTGGGATGGGGCTCACAGCCTTGCCTAAAGCTGCCCAAGGAACCCTGGCAGTTTTGTATCATTTAATTCTGCCTCACCATCCCACTGTCTATATTCAAGCTCACCTTTCCAGCTGTTTCTGATGCTTCTCCTCCCGGGCCTGGGCTTTCATCTGTTGCACCTCAATGGTGTCAGGCTTCCTGCGCCGCATGTACAGTTCATGGTTGCCCATGCAGAGCTGCAGGATCCTCTTGTTAATTCTCAGACGAGGGGCGTAAAACACAAAGTCCTAGAAGAGACACTACACAGTCAATTTTTCAGGCACGCTGTCTCTTCTCCCAGCTGACTGCAGACAGATCATCCTGCCGCTAATTTCACTGCGATCAAGACACATACACAGGCTATTTAAATATCACAGCAGGGACCACCAAGATTATCTGAAGCCAAAACAGTTTGTTGACTTTCCCTGAAAGATACCTTTTGTAGAAGAGTAACTCGTCAATTCTATATAGACTTGAAATGGATTATATAAATAACAGTCTCACATGTCTGCACTTAGAGGACACTTTGCCGAGTTTGGAACTCTTGCAGAAGATGCTGGGTTGTCTGGTAAACATCAGGGCAACTCACAGACCTCTAGTATTAAGCAATTAGTTTTTACGTTTGCACGGCTTTGTGACTGAAACAAAGCATGAAACTAAAAACGTGCTGCAGACTATTAAAATAACATCACAGAATTTCCTGATCTATTTGTATCAACATTCAAGACACCATCTGTGTTTTTTCAGAGAAAGAGAAGAAATCCTCACCATGCAAAAATACCCTCCAAAACCATTCTTTCCTCTGCATGGCATTTCTTTGTTAAGTTGACCGAGGCCATTATAAGAGTGTCAAATGAAAGCGATTTTTTTGAACCACCAAAAGCCATATGGACTATTTTGAATATTGGGTTACAGACAGTAGCAAAACCCAAGATATTCTAAAATTTCTGGTTCTGCAAAGAGAACAGCCCCAAATTTCTTACCATCTGTATTAAGACTATTACAAACACTACACACCAGGCTAGATCTTCTAAAAGTAAATCTGCTAAGAAAGGGATACAGAAGACCAAGTTCATTGCCTGTCCGATGATTTTTATGAGCCCACAATATTTATACATGCTTACAATGGTCTGTTACATTGTGTCTGAACTTACACAATGAAAAAACTCCACTTTTTCTGCCTCTGTTTGCATACTATATGGGTGGCGATACGGGCACTGGGCAAGGTACAACATTGCCACCAAGGCCCAGTACCCATTCCTTCGAATTACTCTCGTGCCGGTTGCCTCAAGAAGTGGAGCTGAGGAGGAGCAGACAGAGGCTGTGCACTTTTTGCATGGCAGCAGCAATCATGTTTTTAACTGCCCATGTTCAGAAACACAACTTGTGGCCATCTCTGGAAAAACTAGAAGTCACACTAGAAGCAATGGAAAATGCTCCAAGCAACATTAAGCAGAGTGTGAACTTGCTGACAAACTCATTTTCTTAAATGCATTTTTCTTATTCACATATTGACTGCAAAAGGTGCAATCAGCAAGGTGTGCTGTGCCTCCCTAACCCCCAAATCCTGTCAGAGGCATTCTGAGCCGTACAAGTCTAATACTGCTGTGACTGCAAGCTATTCATCTGACCTCCTATTTCTAACAAGTAATTTAGAAAACAAATGATTTGTGCACATTGTGATGAACAGGTCCTATCCTGAAGCAAGGTTCACCTCCAGTGAAAGTAAATACTGAGGGCACAGCTGGTGGTTGCATTCATCATTTAATGGCATAACCCAGGGACAAAGCATTCACATAAGAACATAAAAGAATCCCCCTCCCTTCCTCATGCTCCCCCAGTCTAACAACTGGGAGCACTGCAGCTTGATATTTTAAAAATGTGCTGAAGACGTTGGAGTATGTGGGCAGACAGGCCTAAAAATTAAAAAGCTTATTCTGGGCAAGAATGCTACCCATTAAATTAGTGTCCATTTAAACACTGACATGGAGAATTCTCCAAATTAAAGGGGAGCTTCCAACTCACATCTAGGGTGGACAAACAGGAGATTAATATTTTGTACTGTATACAACATGTCCAAAATCACAAAGAGGTTCTTCTATTGAAATATGTATCCCTGAGAGAGACACCTTTCTATCTCTGGAATTTTGCTGGTTTTCACTAACAGCATCACAAAAAGAAACCCCTCTTCACCTAAAAAATGGGTTGTTATCTGGAGGAAAGGATGTTTCACCAACAGCCCTGCGGCACACTGTGTGTTAGTATCATTCAAATTACTGGGAAGATCTTTTTCTGTTAGAGAGGTTCATAAGACATGACCCTTGACGAAAGCCAAACTACTTACTACTTCTCAGGGCTGTACTTATCTACCAAGGCCAAGAACTGGGGTGAGGGAAGAGAAAAAGGAGGCCCTTCTCAACTATTCCAACAGCTTCACAAGACTGACAGAATGAGAACCACCTATACCAGTTATTCCACTTAAGTTCTCAACAGCTCAAAATAAGTTGCAAGTTCTTTACTAAAATAACTGAAAACAGGTGTGAAAGTATTGAAAAGTAACATTCATGTGTAGCTACGTTTAAGTTCTTCACAGAAATCATATTCTTGCTATTTACCCTAGTATTCAAGTAGGTCAGAGTATTTCTGTAGGGCAGAAGTGAGCGTTAAGATCCATAAGCTCACTTCCATAAGCACACGTGTGTCTTTGCAGTAGCACCTGTGTGACTTTTTTACTTTAAAAGTTAACAACAAAAAAGTTACCTATCAGCTTCCCTGCACTTAAAGAAATGGGGAGAGGAGTAGTCTCAGCGTATAATTCAGGCATACAAAGGACTCACAAAACTAGCAGAGTTAAGTATGTCTACCTAGCTTGTTGGGGAAAAAATGGGGATGCATCTCTAAAATCCTTGTATTTCTCCATGTTTGGTACCACCATAAGCCCTTTACGTAAACCGCACAAAAAAAGCAGACAGCTCTAAATACATCCTCGATACTGATGCTCAATTTTGCATCTAAAATATCTGCAGCTTTCTTCTCTCCAAAGACAACTTTATTTTGAGATGAAACAGTGTTAGTTGTTCATATGCAGTATCCAAAAATCCACTCTCGATATACTTACAGGTGCCTTCTTGTCAATAGGCTTTATAACAAACTTCTTGTCATTGAAGGAGATGTTTCTGATTTCACTCCAGGGAAAACCAATCTTCGGAGTCAGTCTGGGAAGAACAGAAACATTTGAAGAGATGCTGCAACGAGCTCTTTTTTCCCCCCATTACTTCTAAAACACAGACTCAGTGGGATGCAACACTTGACACAGCTCTCCCAGCAATGAGAAGAGAGAGTAGTTGAAACAAAACCGCACAGGGAGCGGGGACAGATGCTCAATCACCTCCTTTACAGAGTCTCTTCTCATTTTGATCAGCCTGCTGACCTCATGGCTATGCAATGGGTATGGTTTAATTACATGACCTCTCTTTCAGGAGTGGATGCAGCTGAAGAACCATCCCCAGCTCTTACTTATTTCCCCTCAGATCCCCACAGAGTCACTCCCAACCCCTCAAACAAAACAATCCAGGTTAGCAGAGCCCAGTTTAGAGTACCTAGGCTAAGCAGAATCCTGTTGCCTGAAACAATTAGGATGCAACTGAGCAAAAGGTCTGCCACAGGAAGGGCTGAGGAAGAACCCTCCTTAGTCAGCACAAGTGCAGCATCACAGGACTCTTCCTAGAGCCCTGACTTTACACGTGTTAGATCCCTAGAGCTCCAGCAACGCAAACAAGGGATGGAGACGCTGCACTTTGGTATCTGCCATTAGGCCTCCTGGCTCCCAGACAAACAATGCTCAAAAACAAAATATGATTTTAGCACAGAAATTGACATCTATTCTGACAGACCACATAATGGAGTTGTCCTGTGAGGTGTCCAGATTCAGCTGCGCGTGTGGCTTCCGGCTGCTTTCTCAAACACCTGCTTTAAGTTCATTTCTTTGAAATCAGGGCCTAAAACCCACAGCAGAGTTCAGGTGTATGTGCTGCACTTCCGGGAGGTTTCTGTTACATGATGGGAGGCATAAGCCAAAGTAACTCAGACACTCACTACACCTTCCATCCCCTGCAGTACCACACTGCCTTTACTGCTGAAGTGCTGGGCAGGCACAGCTGCTAGAAGCAGATTTCTTATGTTCCCCTGGCCACATTACAGGCAAGGCTAGTAAGAGCGAGAGCCCTGTTCTTTCCTTCGAAGCAAACTGCTCTTTCAGCCATCCCACTAGTCACGAAGCAAAACTTTGCACATTGGTCTTGGAACAAGCTGTGCCACTTGGCTCTTCTACTGGAAACCACAGCGACAATGCAAAGGCCAGGATTCAGACTCCCAGCTTTTCCTCACTGCTTATGAGTTCAGGTCTGTTGGTTTACTTAAAATTATATCTTTAAGCTTCACCAGTCATTTGAGATTTTACTTTTTTTTTTTTTAAATTTCTCCAGACTCTTGCATATAAAAAGCATCAAGTTATTCATGAGATCACGTGTTTCTGAGCCACTCTAGTACTCCACCTTTACATACTTGCCCAGCTCTGCAACAAGTTCAAATATTACAAGGGCTTGTGTATTTGTAACTAATTCCTTCAATTCCCCCTGCCCCAACCAAATATTTCATGTGTATGTTTATATCACATTGTACTACTTTTATTTTTCCCTTACCCAGAGAGGGTATGTTCTCTACAGACAGCAGTTAATCATTAAGAATTGCATCTTACATAAATGTTAATACCAACAAGCAATCTTCCTGTTATTATCTAACCCCTCCAATGTATGTCTCTTTGGCACACTGAAGTGCTGACAGTTATTTCCAGCAAATGGGTTGAAGACATGATTTAGTGTTTAGCACTTTAAAGAAGCATATACCATCATGGCAAATCACTCAAGCTCTGTAAGAATCCTTTCTACAGATCTCATTGGTTAAGGAGAAAAAGCTGGTAATTTTGCAGGAATTTGCCTCATCTTCGCAAAGACAGAAAGCTACCATGCACCACGATTTCATTGGGCCCAAGCATAAAATAACCTGGTTAGTTTTAATCAGAAGTCAAGAATAAAATATATTCTCTTCAGAATTTACCATTCCCTAACCTTCAACTCAACTGCAAGATTATGCAACAGTGCGCATGTGTAACATTAAGTAAGAACCATAAAGCAAATGATTTGATTAAACTAAGATTAAGCAATTACTCCAGCCACCTTCATATCACCTTAAAGAGTTTCAGCCCTAGATAACACAGTATGACACGAACTGAACTATTTTAGTCATCTAAGTTCTATTGTAGATTCTCCTCCTTACTGCAGAGGAAAAGCTTGAAAATACCTAGAAGCAGGAGACCGACATTCACTAAGTATAGAGGCTCACACACCTGTAGCACAGTATCATTTTCCTCAGGTTGAACTTCAACAATGAAATCTTTGCTTTTTCACCTTTGCCCCAGACCCAAAGTTTTGCACGTATGAGCCACAGGTGGGGTAACATTATCATTTTTCTAGTCCTCATATCTGCTCAAAAGACTTAATTATATAGTTAGCAAGAGTTATGGCAGAAACGAGCAATTTATTCCACCACTGTATTTGTTTTGCAAATGCTCTTGATAGCTCCTTATAGTCAAGGGCTATATTCTGTCTGCTTCCACAGCTCGAAAAACCTGTTTGTGCGACCATGGTTACATAGCAAGACTAGTCATTCAAGACTGAAGTATTACATGAGTGAAACTACTTTTCTTTCAAGTGACACTCCTTGTTTTCTGGGTGACAGCACATATTAGCATGGCAGAGAAATGCAGACTTTTCTGCAATCTTAACAGAAGCTCCAGAGAGTTCCAACTAATACTGTGTTATGTTCAAAGCTTTTTGGAGGCAAACAGAGCAGGTGAAATCCCCTCTGTATTACAATGACAGTGTTACTGATTTATGATGTGAAACCAAGACTTGAAACATAAAAAAAGTGCACAATCTAGACAGCAACCCTTAATTTAAAACAAAAAAGTCTATTTTCAGTCCCCTTCAAACTGTATGACATTAACTATTTTAGTCATCTGAGTTCTAGTGTAGATTCTCCTCCTTACTTCACAGAAAAAGCTTGAAAATACCTAGAAGCAGGAGACCAACGTTCACCAAGTATAGAGAGAGGCTCACACACCTGTAGCACAGTATCATTTTAGATATTAGAAGTGAGTTGTAGGCTTAGGACACAGCTGCTCTCACCTTCCTTTTATGTTTATTTATAGATGTAGTCTATTATTTCCCACCTACTATCCAATTAATAATACCCTGTCTTTACCAGAAGTGCCGATTAAAATTATGTGTACCTCAGCAAGACCTCATTTCGTTCTCTGGTTTATGGTAAATACATAGGTTAACTCCTCCCTGGATTCTGGGTGTTATCTGGCTTTGGTTTCATGTTCACCCCATAAACTTCCTTTTTCAAAAATAGGCAGTTGTACATGCATCTATCATTAACTTCAGTATAGGAATGGCTTTAGATGTCCTAACGCTCTGCAGATACATTAGCCTGTCTAGGTTTTCATATTGTATTCACTGCTGGCATATCTGGCAACCTGACTAGAGGAAAGGCTTGGTTGGTAAATTCCTTATTTTGGGGTTCAGGTCTACAACCGTACTTGCTTTACCAGATGACATTTTACAACTGACATCTGTTCTTTTACTAGCAGGTCAGATCAGGAAAACCATGAAAGCATAAATGAAGTGCCTGTTTCCTAGCATAGCTTCACCTCCTACTGGACAAGCAAGTTCCAAACTTTGCCCTTATCCTTTAAATGAGAAATGCTCTTTGGCTCCCACACTAGCCCTCACTCCAGTAGATCAGAGGTGAAAACAAAAGCCTTACTTATCATCCTTTTCATAGATGTTGAGCCCCAAGGCATCAACTCCCAGCCAGAGGTCAGTTCCTTTTTTATTCTTGATTTCAAAGTAGTTGATTCCATACATCTCCAGGTCTTGAGCAATCTTTAGGTATTCCAGCATGGCATTCTCTCTGGTTAAGGCAGGAAGAAGAGCAGATGTTAGATAAATGAAAAGCTATCTCAGAAAGCAAAGAGTCCTCAGAAAAAAGTAACTTTTCCTAAACCCACACATCAAATGCAGCAGTTAAAACCAAGTATTCAGCATTTGGGATTCACTTCAGGAGTTACGATATTGTATCTGTGCACACACACACTCTACCTCCATATGCCAAGCCCTAGTATTTCCAGACAGAAAGTTAGCAACTTTCATCTCTTCCAGCATTCATCCTTGTCTCAAGGTACAGTCAGTGGGAAAGGTACAGTATCTGAACTTTCCCCATCTGCCAATGCAAATACTTCAATGAACTTAAGGTTAGAGAGACACCTTTATTTTTATCCACTCAGTCATCACTGATGCACTGTACCTAGGTGCAGAATTTTCAGAAAGCCATACAAGAGACTATTCTCAGCACCAGTATTAAAATCTTACTGAATTTTACCATTTGATTCAATGTTGGACTAGAAAATACACAAGAGTTCCCCACACAAGTGACTGTTGGAGCCTATTACAAAAGCATGTTGTAGAACTGCAAGCTTAAGGCAACTAATCAGCAAAGTGACCAGCCTTGGGAGCAATACAAAACACTTACTTGAGCATACCACTGTGTTCAGCATGCCAAACCTGGATCCGTTCTTCCCACTGGTCTCTGGAGAGCTTATGCTGATCCATCACCCTAACACAGGGAAAGAGATACTACCAAGATTAGACTATGTTCAGCTATGTCCGTTGATGCTGATCTTTGCTATAGTCCTACCCATGAAGTCTTACTGAAACTAAGAGGAAGATCCTGCCTAGCCCAAAGTTGTACTCTGTGAAGCAGAGCCATTCTGAATGAACAAAAAATACAACGTCATTCTCTGTGAAGCCTTTCTGGTCACTGCACAGAGACTGAGAGGAGTAAGCAGAACATTGCAAAAAAAAAATCACATCCATGCTGCAGACACCAGAGGGTTAAAGCAAAGCAAAAGTTGGTGTTATTCCCAGAATTAGACACTGCACAGTGTCATCATGAGGTATAAACATAAGCCACTTGTCTTATAATGTACACTTATCGTGTGTGCAGATGGACTACCTAGCCTCATAACACATACTTTGCAGATATGGGATTTTTAGGACTGTACATTTGGATTAAGAACACAGCAACCCAAACTTTTCCAGGGATGACACATTCATGATTGATGTCTGCTCTTTCCTTCTTAAAGAGGAGACGTTCACACTGTCGGTTGCCAGCACAGCAGCACTGTTGAGGAAAGAAAAGCTGAACTCTGAAGTATATTTCCTCTCCTGAACTCACCCAATTACCTCTCCCTAACCAACCCAAAGAGACAGCACAAAAACATACTCTAACGTAACTGATAGAAATAAAAGGAAGATAAAAACCATGTTAAAAAAAACCATGTGTATACAGTTCAATTAAAAATAATAATAATGATGCTTTCATTGAAACTCTTTGTATAACTAGAATGAAAACTCTTTCCCTTTTTAAAAAAAAAGTAGACTGAGTAAACCAACTCCTTTACCTCTGGGGGATCAAACGCTCTGAATTGAGGTATCCAGGCTTGTGCACATCTTTGTTGCAATCTCCAAATTTGGCCTGCACAGCATAGGAGCCAAGAAGTACTGCTGTTTCAGCAAGGCAGTAGGTCTCATCACTGAGGATCCCTTCCTTCACCTGCAGAAAGAAGAGCTTCTGCGTGATGTCCTGTATCAGCTCTTCAGACACATCCTCTGGGAAGAACTTGGCACGGAACTTGAACTGGAGGGGATTCTCCTTTCTGATTTCTTGAGCGGAAACCTGAGGACAGAGATGACACCACAACTAAGCAGAGTTGCAAACAACAGAATAAATTGCTTTTACACAGAAAAAGGGATTTAGGGCATTTGCCTTAAAAGGTATCAGTTTTCAAAAACATATTTCTGTAGTAATCTGGGCCCATGCCATACAGTGAGAACTCTCCAGCACACATAGGAGTGCTTTGACCTCCATCTAGACACACAAAACTCGCTGTAGAGTTTTGGGCTAAACGCACTCCAGCACTGTATGCAGTATTTGAGAAGTCAGTCTCTAAGAAGAGAGGTACAGACACTTCCTACTATCTCTTTTCTTTCACTAACAGGTGTCACTTCAGAGTGAAACAGCTACCCTCTGCCCAGCGTATCTCCTGCTAGCCGTGCTAACTGGTGTGAGACAAAGAGGGTGCAATGACCTTTGCACCCTCAGAAAAAAATGTCAAAGCTACAGCCCACAGGCTTCCTGCAGTTTATATCTGACAGTTAATTACTATCATTCCTTAATTTCAGCTGCTCACTCACATGAGAATCCAGGGGAGATGCACTGTGTTTTCCAACTAAGCCAGTAAAATTCCGCTTGCACAGCAGACCTTGGTCACTGAAAAATGTAGGATTTACCAAGTCGCATCAGCCAGCAAACCCATCTAGTACTGTATGAACCCATCTGACAGAACAGCCCCCTTACACTAAATAGGTATGTCACTGACTGCCCCATCAAGAAAAACAGTTCATACCCTCATAAGAATTGCAAGTTCACAAACACGAGCACATCTGAGCTTCATGTTACGAACACCCCAGCCTTGAGGCGACCTATCTTTCTGATCAGCACAGCAACCAATCCTGCACAAGCAGACTAAAACTGTTACTAGCCAAGATGTGCCATTAGAAACAGAAAGCTAGCTGTTTCTGCACGATCAGGTACAGCATCGAGCTGCTGCTGTACATACAACAAGTACAATAAAGCCTTCCACCATTCACAGAGAGAAAGAGCAAGTCTCCACAATGCCACACATCACACAAACAGTTCCCACACAGGTCACAAAGTTCCCTCCAGAAATAATCCTTAAATTACGTATATTAAAGAACAATCACCAGGTAAAGGGTTTATGAAGTTGTAGCCTTCACACATCAGGAATCATGTAAGCTTCAATCTTTATTCAGCAATTACCTTTTTATCTAGCTTCAGCCAAGTCTGGAATCCTTTGTTGTCCACATATTGAAGACCAAAGTACCACACTTCTCGCAAACCTATTGTTTTAACCACCTATAACAGAAAAGTGAAAAAAAAGTTATTGCAGGTAATAGTTCACCTGTACTTCTTGTCCAGGTATCCTCTCAAGTCCCACATCCACTGAAGCTGCAGGTAACAGCCTAAACCCACTCACCTTGCATCTCTTAATTTCATCTTGTCAACACAGACACAGTTGCCTCACACAGCCCCTCAAACATTGACGTGGGCATCACCACAGGGAGCTGAACTGAGTGGAAAGCAAGATTTTTTTTGAAAAAAATCTTTTTTTTGAAACTACTTTGCAACTTAGGAAAGCATGACAGACTCAAGGATGTAGTTCCACGGACTAAGATCTCAAATAAGGATCTGTTTCACCCTCCCCATTTACAGTATTTGTGGAGACACTACAGCCAGAGAGCAGACTTACTGGAACAAACTTTCTGTGCTAACTGCATGTTCTTTGAACAGTACAAGCATTTTGCTCCAAAGCCCAAGACAATGACATGGGGATACTTAATTAGTTTTTGCTGTAGTTTCCCTTAAATTTGCTTACCAGTGAGCTAGAAGCCAACAGTTTGTATCCCAGGGCTTCCTGGGGTTGGTAAGGGACGTGGGGAAAAATGCACCATCCCAGCTAGCACTCTGAGAACTACTGTTTATACGCCATGTTTGATTAACAGACAACATACCAGGCTTAGTGATATAGGCAGACCAAGAAAATCGCATAGATGTTAGTATGAAAAACATCACTAAGCAAATGCCCTCTTCAAGGATAAGAAGATCCATGTCTACTAGCTGAGGAAATGGGATACCTTCCTAACTGAACATTCTGGGCTGTTTTCAGCAGGCTATGATTTCTATATTCTACTTCAGCAAGGCCATAAACTCTAGTTCACTGTAGCCAGTTATTTACGTTAAAAATAAAACACCCCCCCCGCCAAAAACCCTACAACTTTTTCAAAAAAAAAAAAAAGCTGGGCTCTAAAAATACTTCAGCCTTTTTCTAACTAAAATTCATTTCCCCTTGCCCCCCAAACTGGCTTGTTCCATCACAGAACTACCAGGTTTTCTAAAGGTAAGATGCATTTTTTTTTAGAAGGGTCAGAACCAGGCTTTACTCAACCTAGCAGAAATGCAGGGGTGTGTTGAGTGTAGTACACCCCATTGCACGAAAATAGTGTTGCAACACTGTTAAAATGAAGAGTTGCACAAATCAAGCAGTTACCAGGTCTTATCTCTGGCCATCTCTTACAAACTACACCTTCTGTAAGCTTTCCAAGTGTCTTGATTTATAGAGAAGTTATGATGCCTCAAGCTCTTCCCAAAACATAAAGGCAGGGAAGGAAGAAGTACTACACTAAACTTCACAGTTTGACCACTTGGGGTTAAATACCAAGAACAAAGGCAAAAATGTTTTAGCCTGCTTTCTGGGAAACAGGTTTGTAAGCTTCCTCCATAGCTAAACAAGAAAAAACTAAGAACCAAAGTGTTTCTTATATTCAAGATAACGGGGTGCCGGGGGGGAGGTATCCACAAAAATGCATGAAGCAGCAAATTTTAAGCCTGTCCATTCTACCCAAATGGGCAAACAACCTCTCAAAATCGGGGCTGGAGCTTAACACACATCCATTCAACAGAGCTAGGCAAGTTCACATTTAATGAGGTCTTTCAATTCTTCAGTCATTTGATGCTCTCTTGGTCGGATTATCTGCTCAAAAGGAATACTGCAATTGCCTTAAGAAACTAAATTAGCTGATAGGCTGTAGGACTCAGCACACTTGTGTTGGCACAGTAAGGCACTGGCTACCCCAGTTCACTCCCAGAAACTGCCAGTGGCACTCTACCCCCTACAGGAATTTCTTTCCCTTGTTACCAGACAGGTGCAGGACTGCCTGGACCAGCCAAGGGGATGTACTCGAGCCAGCTCCAGAGACCACTACATGGGTTCTCGGGAACACCTCAGACATAGGTGTCGCTTGAGTAGAGCTGAACTCGATATTCAGAGGTTTCATTATTTTCCCCTTCCTTTGAAAGGGAGTTCTGATCTGCTTATGTGCAGCATACATTTAAGATAGCAAAGCCAATAAAACACAAGGGCACTGCCTGAGTAATTTTGCTAGTTGACAGCCAGGCCAAGAAATCATCTTGTGGTTTTTAAAAATAGCTTACTTCTTCAACACCCTCCCCCCTCAGCAGTTCTGCCGTTCAAGTTGGGCCACTCTCCGTTCCTGTGAAAACCCATCGCCTCCATAGGCTTTAGCTGAGTGTAAACGCCATCCAAGATCTGCTGTGCACATCTTTTACTGGGCCCTGAAGGGGAGGAGGGGCTGTCAGAACAACAGAAATTAAACAGTCTCCACTTGCCCAAGTTCGTGCTGCAGTTGCACCTAACCTCCTCTTGATGTGCAGAAGCGCACCCCAACAAGGTATAGGCCACTGGTAACTTTCTAATCGCAGGTTTTAAACCCCAGCTACAGGATGTAAGGACCAAATCTTCATGAGGCGATTTTCCATTCCTAGAGTATACCAAGTACTGCAACAAGCACAATCTTCAGAACTATCTAGACAGCAGACTAGAAGATTTTGAATCTGAAGCATCCTGCCTGTTTCATCTTCTCAGGAGTTTGTGCTTCTCTAGTTTCTCTTCTGCCAGAGGGATAACCCTGGCTCTTAACAGATACAAGCATAGCGAATAGACGGGCAAAAAAAAAAAATCCTTGTTGAATCCTTGTCATCAGGAACACAGGACAAATTTATACTCTCGTCTAGGCATTACTTTTAAAAACCTAGCTTTAGTCATTTGGATTGTTGTACCCTCAGAGATGAAACCTGAGTTCTCTGTTTTGGCTTAACACGGAAGAGGGGTGAGGGAGGAAGTTACCCAAATGCAAGGGTAATCAGCAGGGAATGGAAGGTCAAACACCAAGTGCTGGTTCCATAAAAATGCAGGAGTTTCAGATGCACTTCACGAAATTTCCAATGAATACTTGTTCTTCAGTAATTATAATTTGGTTCCTCCTTTCACTCTCTCCAAGAAACAACTTGGGGGGGTGTGGGTGTGTGTACATCTTGCCATAAGACCTAGCAAGTTCTAGCTAACTCCCTGAAATGAGAAGCTACCTGAATTAAAGCTCAGCCACCCTTTGCTATCGAGGCTAGCAAGGGACAAGGAAAGAAGTGCAAAGTAATTGCTGTAGCACTTCATAAACAATACATCTAACTGAAGTCTGCATAGGTTCAATTCTTAGCTTTTAGAGTTTCAGCAGTAATACCTAGAAGCAAGCTCTTTTTTTTTTTTTAAATTCCAGAAGTTGATTTTTCTGCTGAAATCTAGGTCTTAAATCAGTTTTATAGGGGCAAGCTACTTAAGACTAATGAAGTTGCACAAAGTGCTCTTTGTTTAGTTTAGTTGTCTTTATCTGACCTGTGTAGGTCCATCTCCAAACAGACCTGTATATTGTTAATGCAGTCGCAGGAAGAATAACAGTAAGAGAGGGGAGTCCCTTGGAGGACTCGTGTCCTCCACGTCCTTAGGAATCCCTGCAGGCAGGCTGGACAAGCCGCTACTCTGTCCTGCTGCATGTGGACTTCTTACAAGGCATGATGCCATAGCTTCTGCATGGCAATCAAACTGCTCTGGTTTTCTAGTAGTTTGGCAAATTCAAACACCTGTGGCAAGTGGCAACCTCCAACTCAGCTTCTGAATGAATGCAGCTACACCCACCTTCATCAACCATCTGAAGAGTTTTATGCACAGGGACAACATTTCAACTTTAAAATTTAAGAAATGAGTAAGAGTTAAGCTGTATTTCAAAGCAAGAAGTGCTTTTTACATACTACCTCTGCCGTCTAGATTCCTTACAACACTTCATTAGTCAGCATTGCTATGAAGACAGGTTTCACTGGAACATAACATATCAACAAGGATTTTTGCTTATTTCTTTGATTGTGACGGAATTTAGAGAACTTAAGACCAGGGCCCTTTGATTAAGAGGTGGAGAAAAGAAAGGTAGGTTTGGAATCCAGTCTTAAGAAAATATTATAATCTTAAATGTACTCTAAAGTTAAGCAACAAGAACCCATACCAACCCTGCACTGACCTGGTCAAACAGCTGTTTGCCTGTAGTGTTTGGCTGGATGGCAAACTCCAGCTCTGCATCCACAGTAACAACTCGAACGTTGATCTAAGGAGAGAAACAAAAAACATTGTTTAAGGTACACTGAAAGCTATTTCTCAGTGTTAACACAGTACTTTGCGTACAATACAGTCTCCATGGTTTGATGTACTACCATAACCTTTATCATATACACACTTAAGCCCCAGTTAGATTTTTTTATTATCACACCAACAAACTTAATTGGGGTACTGACTTTGCTGTCTTATCCAGATTGCTCTGCAGGTTTTCCTATTCAACACAGAATTGGATTCAGCTTCTGATTAAACAAGGGTACATTTTAGAGTTGACAGCTTCCAGGCCTAAAACTCCTTGGAACAAGGGTTTCTACAAGCACGCAACATAGCTGCCTGCAGGCCATCCCTTGGATTACAAAAGGGCCTAATGACTAAATTAAATTTAAGACTTATAATTTAACTTCCATTATATTAAAGCTGGAATTAATCTGAGGTTTTAAAGGCAAAAGGCTGCAGATTATTCTTACAAAGCAGTCAGCATTAACCTGATAAACATTCATTCTTCCTCTCAAAAATCTACTCAGCACAATAACAGCAGTTATGGGTACTGACCGATACTACGGGGCAAGAGTTCACTAACAGCTAATGCTGTTAGTGAAGAAACACCTTAACCAGACTTGTTGAAATGACAGTAGAGTGCAAGACAGAGGTTTGTATTGTATGCAGAAGACAAGAGTGTTTAACTAATGACTAGAAAAAGTCCATTAGCCGTTAATCAGGAGACAGCAGAAACAACCAAGCTTGCAGGGAACAGCGTAGCAACCAGCAAGACGATGACAAATCAACAAAGGATTATCTCCAACTCCCTCAACTACAGGAGACTATACCACTCGTAATATTATCCTATGTCTCAAAACAAACAAAACAATCCCAAAACAAATTAATAAAAGCCCAAACCCAGATGATCATGTAGTATACTTCTACTAACAAGTCAGATTTGCAGCTTGGTATTTTAAAGAAAAGAGGAGAAAAGAGTACTTGTAAATACAAGGCTAAACAACAGCTAAACTACACGCGGATAAGATTTCATGACATTTTCCCAACATTTTATAAATGTCACATTATGGGCTGCACGAGCTAACAGACCCAGAGAGCTTGCTACAACTGCAGCACTGTCGTCCAGTGCAGAGGCACACATTTGAAGAAAAAAGAGGAAGTGGTAGAATAGGAATTGAATCACTCACTACAAAACCTTCACACTGCAGTAGTTTCCAGACACTTAACTATGTATATTTAAACTCTAGGATAAATGTCGGGTAAACTAATGTGTTACAGTCAACAGTGAAGTGTGAATAAAACAAGCTGCCTCAGCTAGTTTGAGGCAGATACATTAGAAAATTTTGCATTGTTTTTTAGTGTGACAGGAAGGTATCAACCATCTTTTAACCTTTATAGAGATGTTTCTTTCTTCTCTCTCACAGCGGAGAGAGGACCCTCCTGGAGAGAGGTGACAAAGCAGTTTCTGCAGAAAGTCATGGAACCCCAGAACCAAACCAGAGAAGATTACTGCTTAGGTGTCCTGTCACTTTCAAGCTGCATTTTTAAAGCAGTGTTTAAATTAGCTTTATTAAAAAAAAAAAAAAAGTCCTCTAAATGCAACAAGAAAAAATTCTTGCTTGTCCCAAGAGTTCCTTTTCCCAGCTGTAGCACTTGTATCTATAAGGAAGCATGGAAGTAGGCTTAAGGCTTTCTTCCTGTACCTTAAGAACCAAAGGTTTCCTGAACAGCGTAACCTGTGTAGCAAGGGAAGGGAAGTTCAGATACCAAATTCTGAAGAACAACAGTAAGACTGCAATTTGAAGATGTGACCTGAAAAAGCTCCTCTCGCTTAATCCCTCTCAGCAATAAATCCCTAATCATATTCTAATCCCTTTCTACCCCCCCCAAGAAAACATATGCTCATAATCCGCTGTTTTGTATGGTGCAAGTTATTTGTACTTCTGGCTGCAACACCACAGTGGTGTACAATAAGTACCACTTTACAAGCTAAAGAAATTGAAAGGATGTGTTTCTCAAACCTTATCAGAAAAGGTTCGGGATGTTGATCAGTATCAGGATGCTCATCTAATGGTTATTTACTAGTTAAGAAAAAAAAAATTACTCCTTAGTCTACGGGAATATCCTATATTACTTCAATTCTAAAAGATCCTTCTGGATACAGTCCCGTTCTTAAAGGATTGGCTACACAGTGAGCTAGTTAGCACTTAGACCATCCACCTGCTACATCTTTTAAAAATGGTTTTAGTATTAAGACAAAAATTGAAGTCATCAGCTTTCCACTTCAATTGTTTAGTCATAAGCATGGAGGAACATGACTGCTTGGTCATCTAAGAGCTCCCAAAGACACTTGGGGCATGCGGTAAAGGTTAACTTCTGTGTTCTCCAAAGGGCTGAATGACCAGCAGGATGAAGACGAATTCCCCGACGCACCATCAGACAAACCCCTAGCCACATGACAGGCAGACTAAGAAGAGACAGGACCTCTAGCAGCTGTCATTTCCATGAGTAGACCACTACCTGGGAAAATCCTTCGAGTGTCCTTCCTGACATATTATATCCTCTCGCTTCTCGTCTCCAAACCTTAGTTTTGATCTCAGTAAGAACACAATGGTTTTTAGCAGTATTTCTAAATGTATGCCCTACAACCACTCCACACAAGCTTTTAGCCATGGAGAAGCTGGTAATGCAGCAGGCAACCAGAGCTTAATCCACTTGAAACCCTGGTTAGACGGTCTGAAATAAACTTCAACGTCTGTCAGGCTGAGAGGAGATCGATGTGGCATTCAGCTCAGACCACAAGAAACTCCCCAAGGCACCAAGATGTCTAAATCAAAGCCCAAGATGAAAAACAATTCAAAATATTGTTGGGGAGGAAAAGAGGGAACAACTCAGACTCACTCCTGTCAGCAACAAAAAGAGTAAAACACAGTTAAGAAAACTTTCACAAGTGAAAACCTGCTTACCCCATGTAGGCAAGGCAGGTAACTTAAGACCCCTACCAAATCCTGCCGATATCCCAGGACAAAAACTGAAGACACAAGCAAGCAGTTTTGAATTGCTTCGTAACAGTGGGAGGGGAGGGGGGCAGCAAAGAAGAGTGCATGACTTACACATGAAATAAGTTTTTAAATGCACATAACAGGCTAAAAATCCTATACAGAAAGATGTAACTTCCTAATCCACAGGCTCAAGCCATAAAACTGATTACCCTTATGTCCAAGACTAACATTCTCAAAATGAATGAAAAATAGGGCCTTAGAAGATTTGTTTTTGTGTACTGAAACATTACGGAGCACAAGGCTTTCATCTTCCCGTCTTAGCATGCATGAAATTGTTAATAAATTTGATCCAGAGGGGAAAAAACATGCAGTTGAAAACACAATGCCATTTGCATTAAAAGGAAAAAAAGCTCCGTGAATGATAAAGACAACAGAAACTGAAGAACTTATTCCACTGAATTACCGAACACTAATTCCACGAATTCAGAGCGTTCAGGGTAGACTAATGTTATCTACTTTTCCAACTGGGACAGCCGGGTGGAAGTAAAATGAAAGGTGGAACTGGACAGAACTTCAGAAGAGACTTTAAATAATCTTAACACTATGGAAAGTTCCTGTACTAGAAGTTACAGTAGTTAAAATGGGATCATCTTTGTCTCAGTAGTACCCTCTGGTCTTACATTCCCTCCCCCCAAGACATCTCTTCTAATGCTAAATCAGGAGATCACTCCCTGGGACACTGCAGCCTTTCAGAGACTGTGCACCATGCAGTATCTAACTTGAAAAATTAAAAGTGCCACCTGAAAAACAGATTCAGAAAACACTGTCTCTTAAGGAGGCAACGTGTTGCCACCATCTTCTCTGTGTAAGATCTAAGACCTAGAAAAGAACCCAAGCTGGCATCGCCTCTTCAGTCCCCCTCTCTCATAAATGCACAATTCACAAGTGTGTTCACCATTGTGCATGCACAGGTGGCTTTTTGACTAAGGTCTGACTCTTGGATTCTGGACCAACAAGCTGTAGCCCATCTCTGGTTGCAGCCAACACAGTATCTTTGGAGTTGACCATCCACCTCCTGATATTTAACTGCATTATTGTAAAACATCCTACGCTGAAGGGGAAAAGGAGAGTGGAAGTGCCGATGGGAAACGGGACCACATACCCCATACACAGCAAGCCTTTGTGGATATTTTACATACTGATGCATGAAAGAAACCCAATTGCCCTTAAGTTAATGGTTCACTAAACTATTTTATTATACAAGTGAAGTTATGCAAGTCATTTAAAATACTATGCAATTTATTTCCATAAGATAAAGGACAGTAAATACCAACCTTTACACATATACATATGAGAAACCAGTACCTTGTGTGTTCCATATTATCATTATGCAGCTCTAAATGCCTCTGATAATGCTCAGGAATGCTTTCTTCCTCTTTCTAAGGAGGGATAAAGACCAGAGTCTCTTAAATAGTAGGTCTGCAGGTGCAAATGCTAGTAAAATATCTTTCCAAGTGGTGGCAACTAGCACTATCATAATGGAGAAACCTAGATAGGAATGCCTTCTTTCTTCATTCACTGAAATACTGGAAATCCCAGGTAAATAGCTACTACACATAAGCAAACCGACCACATAGCACAGAGGCGATAAGGGTTTGTTGAAGTGCTGCACCTGCACAGCATTTACGGTGAAAAATGCGTATGCAGGCCTGTTAAAGTTTCTTGAATGTACCCAAGCTATCTGTATAGCACACGGACATGCTCGTGCTGAAGGAACATGCCAGCCTTAACAACAAATAATTGAAAGCAATAGTATTAAGAATAAGAACAAGTCAGCCTGGCTTGCATTCTCACTTCTGCAGGTCTGTATGCTATTTCTGCTCCTCCACCACACAAACAACTACTATTGTATTTGTAATAAATAGCACACAGGCTTTTTGCCCTGAGTTGCAACACGCCTGCATGGATGAAGTAATTACATTTCAACCTTAGCAACCAGACCTGTTTACAGATGTCTATCCTGATTAGGCATCTGGCAATGGGAAAAGCAATTTCATGTAGCAGCATCGGGAAGGGCACTGGAACTGCTCTCTATGCCTCTGCCTTCTATGTATTATGTATTAGTGTTCATTGGTTCCAGGCCCAACAATAAAGAGAGAACACTGTCCGCTCCGTTTGATGACAGCTATCGTGCTGCTGATAGAGTAACTATAGTCCCTGCTGCTAGAAAGTATTTTGGGAAAAATTTCAACTTTGTTTAGGGAAAAAAAACCTAGAGGCTCCAGAGCTCAGAGCCAACCTGCTAACACTTCATTGTCTGCATTTCTCTGCCCTCCAACAGTCACTGAAGTCAACAGCTAATGGTTCAGAGACTGTGGAAGGGTGAGGAGAACTCTGGGAGTGTAAGTAGCTTGAATAGCCCAAGAAACTGGAGAGAGATTAGTTCAATTTATAATATTATTCTCTAGTACCTATAAACACCAACATGTCGAGAACACATCCCTCAGAGTCAGTTCTGTGTCTTCTCTGACAGAATAACTTGCCTAATGGATCAAGCTTCACCTAGTAACATATTCCATGTGGTCCCCTATGACGCAGACTAGGTACACAACAAATCTGAGCAATGTGAAATCACAACTGAATGACAAGACAAGAGAGACGAACAAATTACAGGCTTGCAAACAATGGGCTGTCTACCGAAAAACAGCAGGACTATAGACAAGGCTGTGGTCTATTACAATCCCCAGAAAAACATCACATTTCCTGGTGTGATGATATGGCATACAAGGAAAAATTGCATTCTTGAGTGTATTTGTCACCGGAAGCATTACAGAAGGTGACTACTCTGTTCTGCTTGCCTGATGACTTGTCAGCTGGAATGCTGTCATCCAAATTTGAATGCTTCTTTAGGAAGGGAACAAGTTAATCAAGGAAGCTCTGCACTAAACTGCTGGTCAGTTTGTTTTTTTTTTCCTAAGCTATGAAAAACAATTTGACTTGCTAGCATGTCACTGATCTCTTAAATGGGAGCCATCTGAAACATGAAGCATTTGTAGAGGACAGCAATTTCTAAACCCAAATGCAGGAGACCACCAAAAAGTGCCCCCCACCCCAAACACTTATTTTGCAGACAGGTTAACAGGAAAAGAAACAGCGACTGCTGTCATGGTAAGATACTGGGATACTAGACAACCACTTCCATGCAGCCTTCAGACAGCATAGATTGAATTGCACCCCACCCCCAAGCACACATTTTTATGATTTCAAGGATCTCCAGAGCAGAATCTTCAAAAAGCTAAAACTAGAAGACAAACTACAAACCTGCAATGTCTCTTCTGTGGTAAGGAGAGAGGAATCTGATTCCTAAGAGAGTGGAGCTGAGCTGTACGGCACAACACTGAAGAAAGCATTCAGTATGACCCATGCGCTCCTCCCTTCCTCTCATGCCAGGACCCTTTCTGCACCACCTCCCCAACACCTGGTATTTCAGACAGGGCAGGAGCAGCACACCAAAACAGTCCCGGGCATTCCCTGACAAGGTAAGTGTATTGCACCTGTTTAACCCACCCGGTTTCTGGGCATGCTGCGTTAAATCAAAAAGACGTGACTGTGAACCAAAGGACGTGCTCCATTTCAAGTCGCGTTGTGTCAAACATTGCTTCCTCATGGCAAATAAATGGGAACATTAAGTCACGTTCCATGGGAATTCCTCCGAGTTTACGAAGCAGAGTTAGATACTGCTGCATTTGCAACAGGTATGACTGGAGTTGAACAGGCTGGTCTTTGTTCCTTAAAAACTTGCTCACCTTCCCATGAAAGAGGGAAATACCACTGAGGGTAAATAAAGTGCTATATAATAGTCTAGAAAGCTGGTATTTAGTTTCAGATTGTCCAGCATGGTTGTTAGCCTTAACTACCAGTCAACTTTAATGCAACAGCTTGTACAACCATAGCTTTTTTGCAGTAGTCTTCAGTATTTACTGAACAAGAACTATACTAGCTGCACTTAAATGAATTTTCTTAACTTTACTCAAGGCAATGGGAGTCCAGGTACTTGCTGCTTTCACGTAAGGTGAAAAAGCCTTATAACAACTTATGTGGAAGTTTTCTAAGAAAGAAAAAGTATTTTGATGGGAAGCCAGGAATAATGTAAGTGAAATCAGAAAGCTAGACTCTTCTGGACGAAGGCTGGGGGTTGTGCACGTGGGTGGGAAAACCCTGAATACCCAGATCCGTGGACTCATCCAGAAATTCGAATTTTAGCAAAGCCTGCTGCATTTTCAGAACAAACTCCTTTTTCCCCACAAGCATATACAAACATGACAAGAAAGCAAATCTACTGAGTTTGATTCTGCAGTCAGGTCACTTGGCTCTTCTTTGTGAGACACCGTGAAACCTTCCACACAATTAAACATGAAGATAATCCTAGAATGTGAATTCAGACTCACTTAGTTTAGATACGCAGAAGATGTCATGCTAAATTACATGCCTATTTCAGTTTCCTTAACCAAAGCCTGATGCATCTTCTATCAGCATATAATGAAACCGAATAGCAGGCATCTGTGTGAAAAGCTGAGAAGCAGTCATGGCTGCATTTCAGTTCTTTATCTAAGGTCAAGCAGTAACACTCCACATGCCAGAAGATCATGAACATTTCATGCAGGTGTGGGAAGCATGCACAACCCTATATCTCTAACCACCCTTGCTCCCAGATGAGCAGATCTCAGCTGCAGATATCCAGCATTCTCCACCTCTGGTCAGCTCTGTTTGGGTAACATTAGTTCCTCAGTGAAACAGAAAAGCCAAGCGAGTGCTCTTCCCAGGAAAAATAAATAAATAAATAAAAATCTTTCTTCACTAACCAAAGTTTCACCCAGCCCTTTCCTAACAAGCAAACTGCATCATTGTGTCTCCAGTTAGGAAGACATTTAAGAATTAAGACACACTAGCTTTTTAAATCTTAAAACTTTTTTAAATCTAAAATTACCTAGAGACATCCCTACATTCTAACAAGATGAAAAAAACAATGTAGTGTAAGCCTGAAAGGCCTCTAGATATTACCCCTAAACAAACCCTCTTTCAGTTAGAGAGCTCAGATGTTTTTCATGCAAAAATATGTATCTTACTTTCTCTGAGGGCTGCAGGGATGGCTTACTCTCAACACAGACCAAGCTAGGAAGTAGTAGGAGGGCTTAAGGTGTTCTGCTGAAAAAAAAAATACATTTGCTTTAAAGACTCTGATGTTGTGCAGTGGGAATATCTGTGTACGAGCAACAGATCTCTCTTTAAAGAGCAAAAACAACCAGTGACAGTAGGCACGGCATGGCATTGCTGCTTGGATGAGCCATCTGCCCTCACTAAATGCTAAGATGGATTTAAGAACAGACTGCAGCAACAACAGGTCCTTTGTACCTAAAGGATAAATACAGAGGGAAGCTGGAGGCCACTGGATCAAACTCCTTCATACACAGACTGTTTTGTCATGACAACCATTGCACCCAATTAAACATAATGAAGTTGTGAGACTAAGGCTTTACACATGAAGTTTAAAGAAAAACCCACAACCAATCCTTAAGTGAGCTTCATCTCAAAGCTGGAGAGTTCAGAACAAACCAGATCATTTTTGTGGTCTTCCATCAAAAATATCAGCATGGGGCCAAGCGCAGATAATATTGAGGTTTAAGCTCTCAAATTTTACTCCAGTTTCATAGTCTTTTGAAGCAACTTAACATCTCTAATACTTATGCCAGTCAGCTACATAAAGTAATATGATCCTTCCGCAATCCCCACAAGAGAAAATACCCGAGCATCTGAGTCCTGATCCAGAACACAAACACCACTTCATATCTATGCTTGGCATTTTCATTTGTAAACAACACACAGGCACCAATTTACATGGCAGCTGAATTTCACAGTACCAACTCGCAGCAAACAGGGACAGGGTCTGAAGGTATGAATAATCTAAACAAAAGCTATAAGAGCCTCAGAGCTTTCCATGAAAACAAGTACCAACGTTGGTGCTTTTTATTCCAACACTTATGCAGAGGCATAGACTCTAGAGAAAAGTGTGCAAAAAAAATTCTGAAGAGTCAAAAATCTGACAGATACTCACCTTGAGACTATGGAACAACACAACCTGTCAACACAACGCTTTTTCAGTAGACCCTGTATGAACAGTACTAGCATGAGATACAATGACTGTTCTTCTGACGTGGAAGAATGGCACATTAGATTGGAGCAGAACACGCTACATGATCACAAGGAGAGGCTATGACTTACTCTCTAAAGATTATGCTCTGAGAGTCTGAGGAGAACAAGAACTGACTGTTGGAGAAACGTTTTCAACAACTGCACTCTTCCCAGATGTAGACGTCACAGGAGGTGAAGCAGTATTTTGCATCGGACATGAACTGGAAAAAGCTTGCATGGAATAATTTCCATGCAAGAATTAACTAAACTGGCTAGGACATCTCAGTTGGGAAGAAAGTTAAAGGCTAGGACATAAGAGCATATAAAGTCATGCGCGACAGGAACAGAGTAGACAAGGACCAAGTGTTGACTGCCTTTAACAACAGAAAAAACAGGGGACGTCAAAGCTTGTCAGTTCTGAACAAGAGAAAGTAGTTTTTCAAACAGTGCTGTAGCAAGGAGTTTTGTAGATAACTTTTCAAACATCGTGAAGGTTACCTAGGACAGCCTCATTACAACACACTGCGGATGCTGGAGCTCACATGTTTTCAAGGGGAGACTGGACAAGTTCACAGGAATCCATTTAGTAACTCATTATAAAAGAACTTTCAGCCTCCAGTACCTCAGGACCTCAAAGAAAAGCAATGGTGCATATCTTTCAAATACTCTTCCTTAGGCATCAGCTTTTGGCCAACAGCGGAGGCACAGTATTAGGCTAGAGGGGCTTTCCACCTGACCTGGCAAGGCCAGCCACATTCTTATAGAAGTCAAAGTGCAGGAAGAACATGAACTGCATTTACTTACGGAGAAATAGCAGCGTAACACGTCACACAAGTCCAGGTAATGATGTATGTTCATTCTGTATTATAGTTATGAATCCCTTTGTCAGAAAGGGATTTATTGATTTGATACCTCACCCTTCTGTTTTACCTGTTCCATAATCAGGCTCTTTCACTTTATCTCGCAGACTTCAACAGAACACAGCATGTGGCATTTGTGAGATTTATAAGTGGGATTATATGATGTGATCACCTGCGACAGCTTGACAGCCTGATCTACATCTAATTCACTAGAGTGCTTACACTTCCCAACAAGGTACTTCAAACAGTACGCAACAGGTACTATTTGCTCCCAGATAAAGGTAGGTCATTGCAAGTCCTGGAACGTCAGCTAATCACAGATTGCTCTTGCAACATTCTAGATAATACAGGAAAAATTATTGGAAAGATTGGCAAAATACTGCTTCCTGACGCCTAAAACAGCTCACAGGCTTCTGAGACAAAACTTCACAGGCCCTTCACTACTGAAGTGTGATGTCAAACAAATATGTACCAGTGATTCACAGAGGGCACATAGAGCACAGCAGCTGCAGAAAAAGTAAGTTTGGAAACTTTGCCTGCAAGGCTGTATCAGTTTTTAAAAGGGGAGAGCTATTTTCTCCCACACTGAGATCACTATATATTAATTATGCAAACCCACCTGCCACTTCACACCACACACTTTGCACCTCAGGAACATTGCACAATCACTTATCTCTGCAAAGGCAAAAAGTTAAGCCAGCTAAGCTTTCACAATTAAAGTGTATTCAGTGAGATGTTAAAGAGTAACTCCAGCTCTCACAAAGAACCCTGAAGCCCAGATCCTATTGTACAGACTTTGAAGTCCTCTACTGGGCTAGACAGGCTAAATACAGGCACCCCAGTACAAGTGTGAGACTCTTTAATCCCTGCTTCTTCACTTAGTAGGCAGCCCACAGACCTGTTCTAAGCATATGCAGAATGCTGGTCTCTTGGTAGAACTGAGAAGCTCTGTTCTGCACAAGATTCACCAACTGGAGTGTCCCCACACTCACATACCCAGAGGAGCCTCTCACACGAAACCCACACTGAGGTTAGAACTGCCACAGTGAACGCAGATGTTTCCATGCCAAAAAAAAAATCAAGAGGAAGAGTCTGTGGTAGCAACGCATCTCAGTTTTACATGATAGCTAGAGCACTTGCTCAAGAAAGTTGGAGGGAGAATCAAGTGCACAGTAATCCTCTCGTAGGGCAATTCCATACTCACATCTCAAAGCTAGCAGAAGGCTATAGAACTTGCATAAGGCGTTGCAGCACCTCTTCCACGGAACCTACACAACACGTAGCCAAATATAAGTCATTGGTATTAAGCAACAGTTTCTCCTCCTCACTCAGAAGTTGAGTCCTGGATTAAAATTCTGCCTCAGGACTTTTATTTTAATTGACAGCTGACAGTATCAGATGCTCATCAATCCCAGCTGAACACACGCTACTCACGCTCTCTCAAAGACGAAAGCAGATAATACTTTCCATTGTGAAGCAGGGACTAGAAACAGAAACGAAATCTGGATCTGAACAAGTGAGCACTGTGGAGGCAATATTGTTAGCTGTTACACCAAGCTAATCCTTCTTTCTAGGCTCAGATAGTAACAATTTTATCCTCTTTTTAGAAGGAAAAAATCCTGTGCACTGCTCAGTAAAAGCCTGAGACATCAGCTGCTTCAGCAGAGATGGATTTCTTAGTTAACATACTAAATATTACCTAATGCCGAAACCAGGCTTGAAAAACAAGAACACAACACAGCCAAGATATATTACCTAACAGTGTGCAGTGTGGTTCAATGATCTTAGGCAGCACTGCCTTCCTTCAAGGTCAACCGAGTGATTATGGGATTTACAGCACGTGTAAAGCTCTTCGGACACAGAGTGCCAAACACAAATGACACTGATGCAGGACTCTTCAGTGGTCATCAAGAAGAATTATTCTCAAGAAGTCCTGATGTACTTTTCTTTTTTTTGTGGACAGAGAAAGATGTTCACGTGGGCAGAGGGAGAATAACAGGAAGGCTTATCTCCCCCTTCTGCCCTTTAAGAAGGCTAAGAAATTCTTTAAGTAGTGACTAACATTAACAGTTAACACCCTTGATTTCTCTGCAGCAACTAAAGAGAACAAACTGACCTCAGAAATGCTTATTCAGCTCACAGAGTAATTTGGATTTTGACACAATTGTGAGACCATTCTCTTATAGCTTTAGCCATCTGTGAACAACTCCCTACTTCTACTATTAGTAGAATCCTGCACCTTCCTTTTGCAGCCATGAGTGGGACTTTGCACGCTTGGTAAATATAAACTTCTATTTTGCACCAGAGTATACAACTCCTGGTGTGTATCAAGTACACTAAATACCATATCATCTGTGTATTGCAATTTGTGCTTACAAGGAAAGGGAAAAAAATCTTATTCCTGACTAAATCTATAGCTATCTGTAAGCTAAGAATATTTTAATTACTTGTGAGCACTTAAGGTTATGACTTTTTTTTATTTCAGTCCAGTTATAGCAATCTGCTGTGAAGAAATTGAAGATAAAACTTACATGCAGTCAGCAGATACACAGTCACAAACAAGTTGGAAAGATCTGGGAAATATTAATAATTATTATTTGTATTTAGAATAAATTCCTGTTGCTACATTTTCATCTCCTCTGGCTGGCTTATGACAAACTTCTTGAATTTTAATACCATAAGGTGTTCACAGACAGCGAAAGGCTTGGCAGAAGACTTGCGTGCTGCCTTCATGTTCATTTTCAGAATGCATGTATATTCAACAGCAAACAGGTACGGAGGACTCGTCTAACCACTTAATGCCAAGCACACACTAGCACATTAATAACAACGCAGGACTGGGAGAAACCTTTTGAGTCATCAGTTCCAGTTCCACACTCCTACGGGCAGCAGCACTAAAACACGTCTTTGTCAGACTTTATCTTAAGGGGTGTTAGGTCTTGGAATAGACTCCAAAAAAAGGCGGGGGGGATGGGGACGACACCAAGCGAAAACTAAACAGCTCTAATGTTCAAAAGTCTCCTTGAAAGTCTCCTAAACAACAAGTCTTGCTTAAAGCAGTTCTCCCTTGTCTCTGGCATTTAAACCTTTTATATTTTAAAGGTGAAAGAAGAGGTAACTTAATTCTACCAGGCTAAACTAGCCAAGCACTCTTTCTGTGAGGAGGCTTCCTGCCTCCAGTCATCCCAAAATCCTTCTCTAGGTTCTGCTTTGGATTTGTGTTTTCTGGACAAGGATGAGAACAGCAACCTATCTGGAAGGACAGATCTCACTAGCACTTCCTATTAATGCTTTCCATTAGAGAAACCCCACAGACTGCAGATTAATGGACAAGACAGCCATTCTACTAGTGAATGATCCGTATCCTTCTGTCCCATGTAGTTAGTGACCTTCTTCTCCCACCCCTCCAAGCTTAACTACTGAAATGGGGCGTTATTACTTCAGTGCCTTTACACACCTTTATATGGTGGCCCTCTGCATCCACAATACCTCCCCCCCAACAACAGCACGGTATTGGCACATTTCATCGCTGTGCTCAGCTTTCAGAACACAGGCCATTAGTGAACATGTTAGAAAATGGTGCCTCTTGATATTATTTGTCTGTATTCTCTTTAGCACTAGAAGCTGTTAGATTGCATTTATTACTGTCCTCTCTTTAGTGTGTTATATACACGCACGCAAGTATTAGAGGTTCTTGTCTGACACTACACCAAGCGCTCTAATGCAACGACTTCATTTCTTGAGAGGCTTTTTTTTCCTAAGACATTTTCTACGAGGAAAAAAAAAAAAACACACCTTCAAAAAAGTAAGAGAACACTGATAGGTGAGATCAAATTAACAGGTCTATAAAACAGAGATCACATTTCCTTCTCCTTCTGTAAGTAATGTTTGTTAGTCCACAGTTCTGCAATTCTTTTTATTAGACTGGTTTGCTTCACAAAAGGATATAATTCAGCTAAAACACCATCCATGTAATGAGTCAAACAGAAATAAGCTAGTACTATATGGATCCAGGAAAAATGCAGTGAGCACAAAGACCCTCCAGTAACAAAAAGATGCAAAGCTGATCAAATAAGTTTGAACATTTCACTTGATTTCAGATAACAAAGCAAGATTTGGACAAGATGACATCTCTTGCATTTCCTTTATGTAATAACGCACCATTTGTGAAACCTAACGAACTGCTGTACAGTCTAGATGGAAATTACACATCTGAACTGTTGACGAACTCCTAGCTATGAACCCTTATGAACTGGGAACACGAAGTTATACATTTATAGCTTACCTCAGAGATCTTGTTACTATGTAACTGATGGCAGAACATGTAACAGATGATGGCAGAACTATGTAACATGGCAGAACATCAGTGTTAAATTATACATTAACACTTGCCTTTATTACAAAAAAATTATTTTAGAATTATTTTCTGGAAGATTGCTAAGATCTATTTTAAGCACTGTAGACATGCATCAGATCCAACTAATTATGACTAAATGCTGCCACGGAATCTGGAATACATTTGGCTTTCTAGCACTTCACTGTAGTATGCAACTAAAATACAAAATCACTAACGTTCTGGTGTCAGCGGGCTTGTTTACTGTAAAAGATTAAATTCCAATCATGATCTGTAAGCTTTCTGTCTGCATAATTTTTTATTTTTCATCTTTTTTTAAACAAAAGCTTTATACAAAGTTTTACCTCAGTTGTTTCAGGGGTTGGGGGAAGGCAATTGCCAAAATGTTGCTTTTTGCTTAGAAATAAAGATTTTAAGATGACAACTGATGACCAGCTCATCAAACTGCGCCCACATCAGCATGAGGTCTGCCAAACAACATTGTATTTACTTATGCCAAGCTGACAAGACACATGCAAACAAGCACATGCAAGTATTTAGCACCCACGTATTTGACCTATCAGAAACTAAAACTGCCGCCCTGCGCTTCCTTAGAGTTCATGCTATCTATCATTCCTCACACACGCCGAAGGCTGTTACCATCCTCTTTCTGAGCACAATTCTGCCCCTGGAGTGACAACCTCACATCCCCTCCCACTGCACCCTGAGAACTGACAGGAAACCTATTTAGCTGTATTAAGAACACAGCTGGGTTGGAAGGATCCAAATTCACTGTCACAGTCTGAAGCGGTCAGACCAAACTGTTTTATTAAAATAACCTCTGCAAAATTCCCTTTTTCTGTTTCCAGTAAGGTGGCAGGTAGCCTCACTGAGCACAGGGTTAAGCAGATTGCAAAAAGAAGTGCTTATACTATACGAACTATTGAGAGTCTTCTCCATAAATCCCAGCCAGTAGGTCACGTCTCAGAAATCGTTAGAGTATAGTTGTCCTTCCCCAGTGGAAGGGGGTTTACACCATTCACCTTTGTTGTTTCTTGGCTGACTAGCCAGTGAATAAACAAACAAAAAACCCATCACCATCTATGAACAAATATGCACATACCCAGACCAGGTAAGAATGATAAAATTGGCTTTTTTTTTTTTTAATAAGAAGAGATTAAAGTTTTTCTACACCTATCCATGGCTTCCAGTACGATTTAGTTCTAAACTAAGCTGCGGTTTTCAAGAAAGCACCCTGTAATTAGCAAATGACTCATAATAGAGAGATATTATTCACATGTAAAACACAAGATTTTATGTCCATGCTTTGTAAATTACATATTTTCTCCCCCACCTGCAGAAGGGTCCTTCCAGTATACACATTTATATGCTGTAATGTATCACCTCCTATTGCTTAAATACATCCAGGGAAATTGAAGATTTAGCTGTTCTTAAAAGGACGGAGTGCATTACTTTTTTTTTTTTTTGTAAGATTACAGAAACTGCAATGCAAGTTAACCTGTGCACTCCTTTTTCAAAAAAAAGTATGTTAAACTAAGTTTAATGTTATGGTGGTAGAACATCCACTGGTCATTACCATAAAGATAAGCTTGCTTACTCCCCATTCCACAGGGTGTAGCTAATAATCATGTAACCCCTTTGCATTTTAAGAAGTACTGCCTCTGTTGAAAATAGTCAGCAACAACAATCTGTTGTGGAGAGAGATTACACTCTTCAGAGTTCAAAAGCATGTCTGCTTCAGTGAGTACAGAAAGCTTGCATTAGACAGTTAGCTTCTCAAGAGAATTATTGTTTCTAACTGGCAGAGTGGTAGCAGATCCTAAAACAAAACAAGAAAACACTAGCATACCCCTGGGGGGAGGGAGCTCAAAAAAAAAAAAGAGAGGGAAATAATTTAAAAAGCTAAGTTTGAAGACGGACAAGTTTGTTCAATTCAAAGAAGTGTGTCTTCTTTTTGCTTTCTTTTTTTGATAACTGCTGGTAGAGACTAGCTGGCAACAGACCCACCAGTAGCACTGTGGGGAAAGGCATTAAACGGCCCTGGGACGTAGCTTTTAATCGCAAAGGAAAAAAAAAGTTTATCCTGTGTTTACAGATACACGTTTCGCACACATTAACACATGCGGATGCTAAGTGGAAGCCAGGGCAGTTCTGCCATCTCAGGCAAGCGGAAGCATCACGAAACCTCTTCGCTTAAGACTCGCTGGACAAGTCCGTATTTTCCTCACGCAGGAGCGCGGCGGCGGGCAGAGCAATCCGCCGCGTGGCCTCCGGCAGGCGCAGCTCCCGCGGCTGCGCTGCCCCTGCCCGGCGGGGCCGGTGAGCGCCGACCCCCGGGCAGCTCGGCAGCGCCGGCACCGC